>JADDOH010009952.1:0-13945 GCA_016648135.1 Agrypnia vestita | reverse complement strand
AGCAACAAGGGAGGTCCCGCTTTTAAGAGTACCTCACAGGGGCTTGCGCGAATTCCAGGCTTATGACACGAGCGTCATCCACAACCTCACCTAGCTCAACGTTCGTAAACCAAAACTCCAATTTCAGTTAGATCTCCCCATTCTGTCCTTTACTCGTCGTTCTGAAGCTACTTGTTAAGCCAGATGTACCGAGGTACTCAAATCATAAAGACTTGGCTGAAGACCGGATTGCGCAATACTTATGCAACACAGTTATTATAAGGCTACTAAGCATTTCTTATAGAATTACGTGTATTCAATTATTAGTAAAAATAGTTTGAAAATCCCCATACTTTAAAATATATTCGTTCGGGAGAATTTCTCGTACGATTTGGATTGATATCTGGTTATGCAATACATAACGCGTCGACAATATTATGAATCTATTAAGCACTGCTTATAGAGCTCCGTAAAATCAATTGTTAATACAAATGGTATGAAAATCCCCATGCATCAAAATATATTCGTTTGGGAGATATTTCCGTACGAATTGAGCCAAGATCACACAAGAAATCGTGATATTAATTATACATTATTGCTCCGATTTTAAATCTTCCCAAAATAAATACATTTCAATAGTGAAAATAATTAATCGATAGATAATATAAATGTGTTCCTTAGCTGTTACACAGTGGCGGTATGATCCTCTCTGGCACTGATGAATGGCAGATTCCTCCATAAGTCCGGGCAGCAACTCCGTCCGCAAATGCTGTTCTGGAACTCAGGGCTCCGTCGGTAGTCTGTTGGGCAGCGCTCCCGCTCGCAAGTCTGGTCTCGAACTGAAGGGGCTGAGTATTTCGTGTTCGCTCCTTTTATACTCTCGATTGCACCATATCTTCGAAATCCACGCTAGTGCAGTGACTCATCCTATGAGCGATGACCTCACCGCCGGCGCTCGCCATTGGCCGGATTCAGTCAACCGGACGGTCGCCTCCGGCTCAACCCGTCGAAAGGTAACGCGTGCCTGTGATTGGTCCGTTCGTTAAAATAAGAGTAAAGCACTCGCTACACGCGAGACTTGCTGTTCCGATTCATAAATAATAAAGGCTCGTTCGCACCTACTCACAAGGTCGAGTCTATTAGGATTGGCAAACGATATTAATTAAACACAGAATTATATCTATGGTATAATAAAGATCTAAGAAATATTACTTGTATAGCTGAATATTCAATATTTTGTTAGCCTCTTGTAATACATAGAATCTTAAGAAGAAATATATCAGGCTTTTACTTTTAAACGATTCCAAACAGAAGAAATATATTTTTGATGTCCATACTTGACTTTTTTGAATATTATTATTTTAAGATTTTCTAAATTTATTAAATCTATCTCTATGTCGACCATCACAAGGTCTTTGTTGTGAGACCGAACATTTCAAATTCCTTCGACGCTTTAAAAATGTTGGGAAATATTTTCATCGCTAAGCGTTGTTCTGACTTTGGGAAAAAATAATCAAAAAATTGATTACATATTTTAATGCCATCAAATATTTTGTATGTTTTGAGTGTGAGTCTACAATGGTGCTTGTTTAAGCAAATAATCAGGGCACATACTTAAATCTAAATCTAAGACATAAAAATCAGTTTATAAATATTATATAGTCTCCGTTTCATTTCATGAAACCATGCCCGCACTTTTTTTTTTAAATTTCGCAACTTTAAATTTAAACACAAAAGATTGACAATTTATATTTCTGTCATTCTTTTATATTTTTTCGATAAACCTGTCATAAAAATATATCCTACCAATAGCTACGATCGTGATGTAGGCTTACTATTTATATACTCTAAGAAATATACCTAGATACTGCTTGACTTTATTTTTAGGCAGTCAGCCGGTCTGGTAACAAATCCAATTTCTATCTAACAATAAATTCAGTTCGTCTCATTGATATCGGTACAATTTATGCAGAAACTGTTCTGGTTAGCATTTTAACATTCAGCGCGGCATTTTTAAAACTCGCTATTCAGAAAACAGTCGGTATCGCCGTCGCATCAGTTGAATGATATCAAGTTGGTGCCACATTCTAGCAATTGAACAGGGCCAATCAAGTTCATATTCCGTAGTATCCTCAACCAAGTTCATTAGGCACCGTCATATAATGTTGGACAATAATATTGTCGGAGTTGCTTGCCGGAGCGAGAAAAGGTCTTCATGCAAGCGTGTAACACGATTAACGAGCGTTAGGACAACACTTGTGAACGTTCATTGTTTACTGGCTTGTCATTGTGCATTGTAGGTAGTTAGCTTAAAATGGGAATATAATCAAATATTATATTAAGTATCTCAGAAAGGTAAACTGGTGATATACTATATCTAGTCTTGCAAAGGCCTTTGGTTGAATCTCTTTTGTAACAGTGTTTATAGCCAGACGTCCATTTATTTTGATTACGACGTAGTCTGTTACCATTTTGTAGCTATCAGTAACAAAACAATAATACACAAATATCTTTTTGTTCTAGAGATTAAGACATTTCGTTTAATATCGTGGGTTCGCGCCTCGTTTCTGGAGACCAACAAATGTGTCTTGCTTTCATAGCACAAGTGTTTGTATTAGTTGTAAAATAGTAAGAATTTACACGTGTACGCTTATCCATTTTTGTAAAGAATAAATAAAATCATTTTTTTGTTTGACTCCGCACAAGCTACGCGTCTTTTTTGTTTTATGGTAAATATTTTGTATTTCGCTTATTACTTTGCTTTTTCATTAATTATGTCATGTATATTTACTTAGCTTCATTCTGTTATGTTATGTATATGTATAGGTATCGTTAATTTATGTACTTAGAATATCATTTTTCTATTACTTCATTGTATATATATATATGGAACACTTGGCTACTCTGTACCTCGCGATCGTGGATGGTTTCTCTAAAGATATGTGGGGTCAAAAATAAATTGTGTTTTGTTTCATTCCCGAGTAATCATTATGCACTGCTGAAAGATACTTTTTATACCTGTAACTCGATTTCGCCCGAAAACATAGTCAAGTCCATCTAGCCAATTAGGACGGAGCGGGTTAGAAACACATTCTCCCGCGTCATCAAATACTACGTAAATGACTCTCAGCTATATTCCGCTTTTATCCCGTATGTAAAACTTTGTAAATTACAATTTAAATGACTGCGCATATTCGTTATATTCTGAAATCTGTAACGGAACTCGTGTCCGGGGTGCGGGGCCGGCGGGGCTAGTGGAGTAGCGGGGCGCGCAACAAAAGGATTTCTCGCAGAGGGCGCGGGCTCACGCCGGCCGTGAGCTGGTACCCAAATCATAATGCAAGGTAGTTTATTGTTGGGTCAAAGGTGGATTACGTTTCGCTCGGTATCCTCAACCGATGTAATTGGCACAGATTAATTGATCCGCTTTGTGATCGTAAAATAACCCGACCGGCTTAGGTTGCATTGTGAACTCGCTGCGAGTAGTCCGCACAGGGGTCACTTACACGTCAGCATATTATAAACCAATTTATAATTGTGAATGTTTATCTCAATTACGTGTTCCTCCACAATACAGCTGCCAGGCGACGACAATAAGAATTCAACTGACATTTTTTTCATCAACTATACGGTATACATATTCTTTTTATTTTTATTTATATGACAGATAACTATTTAAATAGATTTTATTATTCATTGGCCAGCACCCTTATGGAATTTTACAACAACATTACAAGTAGATATATTTTTATTTTATTTATTTGTTTCGTGTAATTTTATACATATAAATAAAGGTAGTTGCTTCACTTGACAAGGCCTGTTCTGAAGCAACTACCTCTACAGTTTTTTTTTTTAAATTAAAACATTAGAATATATACACATATATAGAATAAAAGGTTTCGCACATCGAATGTTCAAGCAAGCAATATACAAGTATTATGCACTTAGTATTGTTTAAGCATCAAAATAGTTTTAAAATACATATTTAATATTTTTTCTTCTCGATTTCACTTCACTGAATTTAATAGTCATTAATGTTCGGTTAACTTCAGCATATATATTGCATTAGTTCACGGAAGTAGAATCTCATAATAGTTAGAAGAAAAGGTGGACTATATAAAAGTTTTGGGCACTCAATAATTATTGTCTTCTCTGATGTTTTACACTGAAATCGTTCATTTTAACATAAAAAATAATATTGTATGGCAAGATGTACCAAATTATTTTTTAACTTGGGTTTTTACAGGTAATTACTACAATATTAATGTTAATGTCCACGAGAAAGAATTTTATGCCTTGGCATAAAATTCTGCTTCTGCACATTTTATGTAGGTACTTACACAAATTCTAACAAAAAACTACTGACAATTTTTTGTCAACGTATTATAAATGAAGTCTTGCTGTTATACTTACACATTAAGGAGTTAAGATTCCTTAATAACTCAAGTTAAAAAAAAAAATTAACGATACAGAACCATAAACTATGCACTCTCAATTAAATCAAATTATTCTAATTCTTAACACTCGCAGTTACTTTTTTTAAAATAATTATTTTTGTATTTACTGAAAATCATTAAACCGCTCTTCTTATTAATTGTTTTAAATATAAATGTTTCAAAGTACAAAGTTTTCAACGTAAAAGTTTTGTTTCTTAAGAATACTTAAATTTTATGTCGGGCAAAAATAATCCATCATTGCTTTCCTTATTATCAAAAATATTATCCGGAGAGGCGAGCATCGCTACCTTCCCGACTCCCATTGTTTTGTCTTCGAGAAATGAACATAAATTTCATTTAACTTTTTTCAATTATCTAAATGGTCTTCATAAACTTGGGGCAAGTTTCGCCTCCGAGTTATCTATTCAAATAACCTCTTGGCTGCCAGGAATAAACTAGCGGCGCGGTGGCCCTCGCCGCTGCAGAGCGACTGCCGAAGTTATCTGGAAAAACAACACCGCTATTCATCTTTAACGACCGAATGTACAAATTAAGCCTTTGTTTTCGTAGCCGAAGGAAAGCCTTCCTTCTTCCTTCTCTCCTTTATCCCCCGGTCTCCGGGTTATTATTTCCAAGATGGAATTAAAACAAACTGCCTGCCGTCAGATGTTGATTCAATATTAGGCGCTTTATTACACGGGACTCGCTTCGTTTTCACGATAAAACCTGCCCACCCGTTGCCACCCCATTACGAAGTTTACTTTGGGGGCTTTTGTTCGATTGATAATGTCCCTTTCTACTTCCCCGGCGCCCCCGCGGGTGCACATCCCGGGTGTGTCGAGGGGGCTCGTTTTACAGTGGCAAAAAAATAAAACGCGGACGCGGATCCAGGGAGGATGGAGTGCCTGTCACTCCCGGGGTTATTGATTGAATGACGTGGAACGGACAGCCCGGCGGGGATTGATGGCGCGTACTCGTGCTCAACGATATAATGAATATTCCTCTCGTTTGTTCTGCTAGGATATATAATTACTTGCAACTCGTGTTTGTTATCACGGATGACCAGCGTTGGATGGTGGAAGACATTGCGCAGGGACGTGGAACACAGCGCTGCGTGCTGAAAGGCGTGGCGCAGGGACGTGGAAGATGGCGCTAGATGGCATTCATGGCGCGGAAACACAGAAAACATTTCAATACAGTTTTCTCTTAACTAACCCTCACGATCCGCAAGATTAAATGCGTATTATTTTTTTAACGAATTGTATGTTAATATCACTGTTTACTTGACTTGCAAATTTATGTTTTTGTTATATATGGGTAGATATATTTAATATTTTTTTCAATTGGTTGAACAAATTTGTAAATTGACATTAAAAACAAATATTTTATTATTCGTTTTAATCTACTTATATTCATTAATTACCTGCATGATTCGGAATAACCTTTCCATCGTCAGGATGTTTATTAAATGTCAAAATATCAAAATGAAATTTAAATGTAAGACTTAAAGAGCATTTGGGATATCTAAATAATCGTGGTTTTTCTGATTTTTAAAATCATTTATTAGAAAATGATCACGGTTGATAAAAATTTAGGACTTCCTTTTTTACATATAAATAATTTTAGTCTGAAATTGAATAACTTAGAATCATTAAAAATTAGTAAAGCATATAAAAGTAAACAAGATATTATTAATAATCAATTCAATTTAAGTAAAAAAAAAATTGACTACTAGCCAAATTCTAAAATTTTTTCCAATAATTGCGAGTAATCAAGAACTTCAGCAATAAGATGAAAAAATTTATTTTTTAAATAATTTAAAAAACCAAAAACAAAAAACTTCTTTCATTTTGACATTTGTAAAACACCCTCACAAAAACGGAAAGGTTTTTGCGAAACTTTTTTTTAGGTGTAATTAATGAATATAAGTAGATTAAAACAAATAATAAAATTATTTTTTTAAGATATATCAATACATATAAATATATATAAAAAGAAACCCGTGTTTCCCTATCCTCCAGGTGTTCTTCACAATCAGCCACAACCACCCACCGGTGGTTATGGTGCTAGATAGCCCATGGTATCACATCGAAAATATGCGATTTTGGTGGGGGTGGCTGTGGGTGAGTGGGAGTGGGTGACGAAAATGTGCTGTCTAGCACATCGTTTTGTTATGGGATGGCCGCAAATGCTTCAGATTGTTCCAAAATAGGCGCGCCGACTGTGTCGGTGAGTCTAGAAGGTTCCGGAAAAACCTGCTCTAGAAAGTTCTGGAAGGAGAAAGTTCTAGAAAATTCCCTAAAGTTCTATAAGGTTCTAAACTGAGTGGTGAAATGTGTCTAGAATATAATAACAAAATTTCTTGAATGTTCTGAAAGGAGAATGTTCTAGAAGGTTCGCGAAAGTTCTATGACGATCCAAACAGTGTAATAAAAATCTACGCATGCGAAGCTGCGCGGGCACAGCTAGTTTAATATAATTTTCGAAATTGGTGTTAAATCTAAAATTATTTTAATGCATATCTTCTTACGTAGACCAAACACAAAAATACTTATTTGGTTTTGCAATACTTGAATATAAAATACACAACTTAATACACTTAACCACGCATAAAAATATCTGACATTAACATTTTCAACCTAAATATTGCAAATATATTTCTGAATTCAGTATAAACAAATTTGTGATATTTGTGTTGTGCGTTGTTTAGTTATTTTTTGTTAACAACTGAAATAAAATTTTAAAAATCGCCAAAAATCGTCAAACATTAAAAATGTAATTAATTTTGTGAAAAATGTATTTTTGCAAATTTCAAGGAATCGTTTAGAAAACGGAAATATTTATTATGCTAATATAGCGACTTTTTATTTCTAATTTCTTAGTCTCACTTCCGAAAAAATCGAAATATTTTTTTTCAATTTCCACAAATTTCAAAAAAAAATCGAATTTATGGAGAAAAATGAAGTTTTTTGACTTTTAGAATTATTGCCTACAATATTATATATTATAATTATCTACTATGACATTTAAATTTAGTGATTTGAGGATTTTAGACTATGGTATTAATAACTAACATTGTGTGTGTAGTACAAGGTTTAAGTAAAATTTTATTTTAAATTAATATAAGAAACTGCCAAATTTGTACGGAGATGAACTAAGTCACTATGTACACGAAGGGAGTAGGTCAAATCAGAAGTGTGTCCCCAATGATATTGAAGTAATACTTTGTTAAATAGGTAATTTGTAATTAAAAAATACCTGGAATATTTTTTTTAATATCGATTTTAAATTATTGACATAAAAGTAACGAAATCGATCAAATGGGGAACGAAATTAATTTGTATGCATTGGAAATGATCAATTTATTTATTAATCTGTGTAAATCTATTTCTAAAATGTAATAAACAAATAGAGTAAAAAATAAGAATATTAGTGGTGCACGTAAATCTGTTCGAATAGGATTAAGAAAGGGTCACATTTATGGTATATTCATATAGAAGTAATGAAAAAAGTGATGATGAATTGAAAACCATGCAATGCGAATCTTGACGGGACCAGAAATAGAGAACGTATGTGAATTTGTGCGTTGTTTATATTATTTATTAGTATGTAACAGTTTTATGATCAAGAAACAATATTATATACCACATAAATGTGTATTTAATAGGTGTATGAACAGATAAACATAATGTAAACCTCAATCGATGAGCATTCAAAAGAAGATGTTAATGTGGAAGAGGTGATAGTTGTGTCAAGGCAATAGAATGTAACTATTTATTTACGTTTGCAAAAATAAAACATTTTTGGCTGGTTTTTCTTTAAAAATTATATTAAATTGTAGTATCCTACTATCGTATAAATTATGCATCATAAATTTCAAATATCTACAAAATAAACTATTCAGAAGATGTTTCCTTTCACAAGAGTGGCTAGTCAAATGACAGCAAAAAGTCATTTCGCAAATATTGACTGCCGAATTTTGCGTATAAATTTCTGCCCTCCGGCAGTAGTATATAAACTTACAGTACACACAAGGGTCGGTTCAGGAAAGGGGAAGAGCAGGGTGGAAATATGCCCAGGATGACAAACGGAAGGAATAGATGAGAGGGTAAATGAAAAAAATGAAGTATGATGTTTTAATCAAAGGGGAGGAGGATAGTAATAACCGCCATCAGGTTCAATTCGTACTTTTTACTAAAGTAAAGATTAAAAGATGAATAGAATTCATCCATAAATTCAGGTGAGAGGCGCTTTATTTTTAGTTTGTTCTACACCGTGGGCAACTTGCTAATAGATTATCAATAATTTTATAAACTTTTCGACAACTTCTCACGGGATCTTAAGGTCTTCAACAGCTAAACTGTAGCCAAAAGTACATTTTCTAGGTACACGGTCTGGTTCCACAGCTGGATCCAACACATCTGACTTGTTTAAAAATAAAAAATAAATAATAAAAAAAAAGTTCGTAAACTATTAAAAAAATATGGAAAAGTAAAGCTTAACGCTCCTAAAAAGAATTATCTCTTAGAAAATAAGTCTCATTTTATTACAAAAATATATTTATACCTGAAAAAACTTGGTTTAGAGCGTCTTATTGTAATTTTTTTTTGACTAGGGGATTTAATTATGCAAGAATAAAAAGTTCACATAGGGTACGAATTTGTCTTTAATATACGCAAGTGGGATATTCTTCACATGTCTAAAAAGGGGGTTTAGTTCATTCTTGTACAATTTTATGTTCTGTGGTCGATTTTAATGTGTTTTTTCCGTACAGCAAATTTAATCATTGCTTTAGAAAATGTGTATGAATTTTCATGTCACAAAGAACATTTTATTTCATTTATTTTTAAAAAATAGGTGTTTTTAATCATGCCGTATTTAAAAAAAAGTGTTTTAACCGGATGAATTATGAACTCTGTGTTTTTGACTCGAAGGGAGATTAATATTTTTGGTTCAAAGCTAATAAATTGAAAAATTCAACATTAACCGCAGAAGAAACACTTGGAATTACGGGCTGTAAGGAATTACCGAGGAAGAATTCACGGCAACGCCGACCCTCGCATAGAGAAACTTTGAATTCGCCCATAATCGTAAAACTCTCAACCTGTGTAGTATAATAATACGGGGAAGCGGGGAGAGAGTTACGCACCGGACGTGCGAGTTTTTTCGACCCGCTAAAAAGAGAGCTCTGCGCCTTAATGAAAAAGCTCTTGGTTTCAAAAACACCGGGAATTTTTTCATTTTAAGCTGAAACTCTACATTTTTCAAAACGATGGATATGTCTATGCGCATTTACTTTGCGGTATATATTTTTTTATAAGAATAAAAAAAATCACGCTGAAAATTAAGCGAGTGTGTATTTGTATTTATATATCTAAAATATTGCGAATATCTTGCGGTAATTCACTTTAAAAAAATTATTGTTTGCTTTTTGTGTCTAACCTCTTGCGTTTATATACGAATCCAACTGTTTTTGAAAATGATCGTTTTCTTCTACAGGGTGGTAAAAAAACAATTCAATATTCCACACAAACCTTTTATATTCCACATACAAAACTCAAAAGAATTGTAGTACCTAACTGTTTAAATATAAAAATATGTTATAAAGTAATAATACATTATAAGGTAAATAATGATATAATATAATAAGGTGATGAAACCAAGGTAATAAATAGATAGTAACAAAAAAAATATTTTAAAAAGAATTAAAAATGAATAATATGTTAAATATGAATTGAATTGAAAAACATTTGAAAATTTGTTGTTTATAATGAGAGTGATCACGAAAACGTTCTTACATTTAAATAAAATATATTTATAGTGGAAAAAAACAGTGTTTTTCAATTCAATTCATATTTAACATATTGTCACGTATCGTGGCTGCGGGAGGAATTAATGGAAACGCTGGAAATTATTTAAGGATTTTGTTATTTACTGATCGATTAATTAATCAATCGTACAAAGTCATTTAACACTATTTAACTTAAGACTATTATTAAAATTAAACTGTTTCGTAATCTACCACTCGTATAGACACATTATAATCGCATTAACACTTTCACTAGATCTAATTTCCGCACGTATTATTCGCTTCGGTTTATTTCGATACGCAAGATCTTTTCCAGATTATTCGCTCTCGAATTATCGCTCGCTTGGCCACCCTGGCCTTAGCAGCTAGTGGATGCCTTCGCTATGGTTTCGCTGTCAAGTGCGTCAAAAACAACAACAACGTTACTCCCGCGCGCGGTCCTGTTTATATCTGGCTTATGCTGATATCGAACCTTCTAGGCGTTCCTAGTGTTTAGGAGAACTTTCTCGTGGCTTCCAGACTTTTATACCAAAAGCCGTAGATTACGCTAGGCCGTTCTGGAATCTTTAATTGTGTTGTTGTGACATGTGACAGAAGTGTGTGATGATCCAGTTAGATAGTAGGGCATCGCGGGGCCTTGATACATTTAATAATAATTTAGTATAGCTCCTGGTCCGGCACCAGAGTTAGACATCCCATGGGGTGTGTGTTGAATATATAAGGCGAAGCAAATCTATAATACAAATCATTCCATTGCAAATCAATGTAAATCATATTCTTTTCACGGCTAACGATGTAAGATGACCCTAATGTGGGTCCTACTAAATAATGAACGTTAGTAAGTAGCAAACCGTCGCGTTCAAAATACAATATATTGGATTATCAAATATTTCATTATTCTTATATGTGAGCGCGCGACGCTCTGCATAACGACTGCAAATTGCGTTGGAACTACATAATGATCGTGAGATAAATTATATTCTTCTATGAAATATTAAAAATAAAGTATTCTATACAATATTAATACTCTGCCTGTGCTAACTATACATTTAACTAAAATATATATTATTAACTGGAAATAATTATTCTGTGAAAATTGCGATTTTGAATGCAATATTAACTAAAAATATTAACTAAAAATATTAACTAAAAATATTTCTATCATCTTGGGTTCGCATACTATATTGAAAATACCTAATGCCCTTTGCATTTACTAAGTATATTACCTAAATAGCCACAGCTATACCATCCTGTCCGTCAGGGACGAAACATAAAACACAGTTATATTCCTAAAAGTGCTACCTCTTACGCGACAAAAATACCTATTGCAGTCGGGCTATGAATATGAACTATTTCCGCCTCATAATGGCGCCTGGAACCAATACTAAAAACCTCACTAGAAATAATAAATGCGACTAAATCTCGATAAATACAATATATACTATTCGTAATACGTCGTTGAATTGGCACATGATTCGTCTAATGGATGAAGGACCCCGTTGTGTATCGTAATAACTTCAAATTCTTTTATAGGAGCAGTGTGGAAACAATTGCATAATATTACGTAATAAAAACATCTAACGAACCTAATAATCGATACATTTATGTTACAATAAAATACGTACACTAGAAAGAATTCGTGTATTAGAAATAAAACATTTTCGATTTGAGACAAACCAGTAAAATCGTTCGAACGGCGCAAAGGGAAAAATTCACACATATTAAATAACACTGAAATTAATAATTATAAACACTTTGTATTAGCAAATTCTTACCTTGAATGGTTTCGTTCTAGACGTGCATGAACCTGTTCATATTAATTCCATGGGAAAATAATACATATATTTTCTATCTACGAAATAAGACATTTTTGAAGCGAAACTTCTTTATAAATAAGTAGATAAGGTCTCGGGGATGGTTTGTTCGAAAGGATTCTACAACAGCCCGAGAGTTTATATGAAATAATAGTTTCTTTGAATGCTAAATTTTGGTTTTTTAAACCCTCAGCATCTCTGCTGAGAGGGGTAGAGGCTCCGCGCCCGCCTAAACCCGGTGGCCGACTTCCTAAGTGACTAAACGGCCCCCCTTGTTCCTCCGGAACTTACTGCATCCAGAGACTCTATCTCTTCTTTACGAGATGTGATCCTGTGACGCCTCTCTTTTAGGCTTATAATTGAGATGGCCGTACTCTTTTGGTACGAGTTTCTGATGATGAGTGTTGTCTTGAGGCGCCTTTCTTTTAGGCCGGTGTTTGAAGAATCATGTACTCTTTTGGTACGAATTGATGACGACATTAGCCTCCTTTGCGGGCATAGTCAGCGATGTTACAAATTATTGTGCAATCTCATTTTGCCTTTTCAGAATGGCGTCCCACGATTCTGCATCTTGCAACATTTACTTTGGTCAAATGTTAGGGTGTTAGTAACATATTTATAATATCCCAGCTACTCTATATAAGTGAATGATTTTTGTACTGCATCTGGCTCTGTCTTTTTACAGAGGATGAAATAGAAGTTAACGTTTTCTTTTGAGATTTCATAGCATTCAGGCATGAAAATCCTTCCAAAGTCAGAGAATTCACGACGTTGGTTTACGCTGTTTTTGAGCAGGATGAGGCGCGAAGGTCGAGTCTAGTGGCCACTCCGATCAACAAGGGAGGTCCCGCTTTTAAGAGTACCTCACAGGGGCTTGCGCGGATTCCAGGCTTATGACACGAGCGTCATCCACAACCTCACCTAGCTCAACGTTCATAAACCAGAAAACTCCAATTTCAGTTAGATCTCCCCATTCTGTCCTTTACTCGTCGTTCTGAAGCTACTTGTTAAGCCAGATGTACCGAGGTACTCAAATCATAAAGACTTGGCTGAAGACCGGATTGCGCAATACTTATGCAACACAGTTATTATAAGGCTACTAAGCATTTCTTATAGAATTACGTGTATTCAATTATTAGTAAAAATAGTTTGAAAATCCCCATACTATAAAATATATTCGTTCGGAAGAATTTCTCGTACGATTTGGATTGATATCTGGTTATGCAATACATAACGCGTCGACAATTATTATGAATCTATTAAGCACTGCTTATAGAGCTCCGTGAAATCAATTGTTAATACAAATGGTATGAAAATCCCCATGCATCAAAATATATTCGTTTGGGAGATATTCCCGTACGAATTGAGCCAAGATCACACAAGAAATCGTGATATTAATTATACATTATTGCTCCGATTTTAAATCTTCCCAAAATAAATACATTTCAATAGTGAAAATAATTAATCGATAGATAATATAAATGTGTTCCTTAGCTGTTACACAGTGGCGGTATGATCCTCTCTGGTACTGATGAATGGTAGATTCCTCCATACGTCCGGGCAGCAACTCCGTCCGCAAATGCTGTTCTGGAACTCGGGGCTCCGTCGGTAGTCTGTTGGGCAGCGCTCCCGCTCGCAAGTCTGGTCTCGAACTGAAGGGGTGAGTATATCGTGTTCGCTCCTTTTATAGTAACGATTTCACCATACCTCTGAAATCCACGCTAGTGCAGTGACTCATCCTATGCGCGATGACCTCACCGCCGGCGCTCGCCATTGGCCGGATTCAGCCATCAGGACGGTCGCCTCCGGCTCAACCCGCCGAAAGGTAACGCGTGCCTGTGATTGGTCCGTTTCGTTAAAATAAGAGTAAAGCACTCGCTACACGCGAGACTTGCTGTTCCGTTTCA
>JADDOH010009951.1:0-27989 GCA_016648135.1 Agrypnia vestita | reverse complement strand
CATCTTCTCATACACGTTCTACGGTTGTTGCGGCTTTTAACAGGGCCATCCTCAAATGCTTGTAGTACCTGATCGTGCCAGGTCTTTCGCGGACGCCCTCTATTCCTGTTGCCTTCAACATTCGCCTCATATATTTTCTTAACCATCCTTTCCTCGTTCGTACGTTCCACATGACCAAACCATCTCAGCACTCCTTTCTTTATTCTATCTACCACACTACAGCCAGCATTGCATTCACGTCTAATTTGTTCATTCCTCACTCTATCGACCAAAGATTTTCCATACAAGCGTTTTAGTGACCGCATTTCAACCGCATTCAGTCTACTTTCATTCTTCTTTTGCCAATTCCAGGCTTCACTTCCATACACAAGGGTTGGCACTAGAACGCCATTATGTACCGCTAGTCTTGCTTCTTTTGACAGATTCTGCATGGGAAGATCAAATTTTCTTTAAAAAAAATAATAATTATAGTATAATTTAGGATTTTTCAATTTTTTGTGTTTTTTTCATACAAGTTGTATGGATATTTTAACGCATGTGGTAGACGCGAAACCGAAAATGAGAAAGGGAGTATTGTAAAAACTTGTTTTTTATGGGTTACTTTTTTAAATATATACTTACCATCACAACATAACTTTGAATGTTTCTAGAATGCCACCAGTGTAAATTGGCGTGCGAGAAACGTAAGTTGCCAGGGTGTAAATATATTACACAATGCATAATATACAGTGTCCGGTAGATTGACAAAAATATATTTTATGATATTATAATAGAAATTTGGTCGGGCAACACTAAAGAAACAAACCAGTAATAGCGGCGGCTCTATCTAGCGTCCTGTCAAACGGTAATATTGGTCCATTATTTGCTTTTTAAGCTTCGCCAAACTTTAATACTTCATTGGCAATTGTTCTTGCACCACCCCGGACTGTTTTGGATGTAATAATTCAGTGTATATTGGAAATCAAGATGTCACAGCTCACGCGCAAATACGAGATTGAACTGAACGATAGGGCGAGGGGTTACCGCCGGGTGCGGGCGGGGCGGGTTTTAGTTCCAAACTCGCCGCACGCCACTTTACTTTGGTCAAGCTTCTAGTCGCCAACATAGGACATAGATAGATAGATTAGATAGATAGATAGATTAATTTGACATTCATAGGTTACAACTTTTTATAGTGTTTACTAAAATATATAACCATGTTTCATTGTTGCTGAGGGTCTTGGCAGCAAAGTAAACACTACATTGATTTGACGCCCTGCCTGCTACGCTACTATTTTACTGTATTATAGCAGACTGTGCTCTTGCAGTAGGTACAGTATATGTGCAAGAATATTTATTATCTATATAAAGCAGTTATTATATTAATAAATCTTAGTGCCAATAAGAAATAAGTAATAATAATAATTAACAAATTTAATAATAGTGTTAATTCTATATTAAAGACATTTAAAAAAAAAGATATGAATTGGATAGTGAATAGAAGAAAATATATAAAAGTAGTTGAAAAGATTAAAATAAATGTTCATATAGGCACGAGTATTTTTAAAATGTTGGTTATGTCTTGGCTTTCAATAGGTTTTGTGCATGCTTTCTTCCCTTTTCGTGGAGCCAGAATTTCACTTTCGAAGAAAAATATGCGAGACTATGGCTACAAGTTTTTAGTTTAGAATGTTGAATATTATACATATAATACATTTTTTCTATCAACTTTCAATAACTATATGGCCCACTTTAACTGTATCTAGAATGTTGAGGTTATACAACAAAATGCAAAATAACCATAAAGTCCTCATTGACATATTCCATGACAGTTTCCATGAATATAAGAAAACTATTAGCGAAATTAGCTGTTTAGTCTCTTTTTTCAATCTCACTCTATTCAAGCTCACTCTATAAATTTTTCCAAATAACCTTGTATATAAATATGCAGGGTTGAATATAATTAAACGAATTAACTTAGATAATCACCACTTAATTTTTGGTAAAACCAACCGGTTTCGGAAACAAGGTTCCATCGTCAGGGTGTACTTAATACTAATTGTTCGAAAATATTTTTTCTTCTGAAAGAATTGTGATCATTTTTATATTGGTAAAACAAAAAGAAATTTTGAAACTAGGGTTAAAGAACACATCAAAACTTTAACTAGCAATGTTAAGTCGGATTTTGCAAAACACTTAATTGAATATGACCATACATTTAAAATTAATACATGTTTAGTTATAAGATCCTACAAATTAATAATTTAGAAATACTTGAAATAAGGAAAAATTTAAATATTAATCCAAATATAATAAACACTCAGACAAAATTTGTGCGCAACCCACTATTGAATATTTTTCCACTTAAAATTCCATCCCCTTCAGATGGCATTCCATAATTAACACCTCCGATCCCCCCTCCCCTCATCATCCTCTTCACCGTAACACACTTGCATGGTTTAACTTTTTCAATTTTTAGTACACAAATAATCCTGATGAAGAGAACATTTTTCTCGAAACATGTAGAAATAAAGAGGTGAAAACAAAGTGATTAGTGTTTTATTTTAACTTAATACTAACTAATTAAACTTTACATAATTATGAACAATCATACCTCAGTGTCAAGTGTCCAAATGAGGGTATGATTATTTATAATTTTGTAAAGTTTAATTAGTATTAAGTATACCCTGACGAAGGAACGTTGTTTCCGAAACTAGTTGGTTTTACCAAAAATTAAGTGGTGATAAACAAAGTTAATTAATTTAATTATATTTATAATGAATAACCACAAAGTAATAGCAAAATACAATAGTATATACAGGGTTATTTAGAATCCTGTATATATTTATATAGAGGAACCCTGTAACAAATATGAATTATTAATTTCGTAATCTAGACTGTTTTGAAATAGAACCAGTTATTATGGACCATTCGAAAGATGGAAAATCATGTCAGATATCAGATACCCTCTCAATAATTGCTGTCTGCCCTACGGGAGCGATGAATCAATTGGGTCATAAGCATATAAAATATATTAAATATTGTCAGTCCGTTGAGGTCTTCAAGGCTCCGTGGTCCATTCTGGTGCATTTATTTGCCTAGGGGCATTTGCCGATGCGGTGAGGTCTGGTCCCTTCTAAAAGTCCGGTGCTCTCATGAGCGCGCTATCGCCAGAGGGTCTAGAACTGCAAGGTCTAAGGTGCATGTACTTGTGTGTCATATGCATGCACTCCTGCTGCGTGCAGTGCGCCGGTGAGGGCTGGCAGAGAAGTCCAGCTCTGGCAACCCCATTAAATGCACTGAAAACAGTTATTGGCGAAAAATATTATACATTATCGCCAAGCTAGCTATCCTCTGCACGCCTCTACTATCATTCTCTCCACCCCGGGGAAAATAAACTGTTCAAATCTCTTCCCGGTTCCCGGCTGGAACTGACCGATTCTTTTATCGTACGAAACGAGGAAATGAAAACACAAAAGCTTCTAAATATTCCAGCGACAAAAGGAGAATACTTCGAAGAATAGCTATCAAAAGAAACAATAATATAAAATTACAGACACGTAGTTACGTTGAAAAAATATTGCGAAAGAGAGCTATTTTTCTCAAAAACATATAGTTACAATTTAACATGTTCCAAATATTTCTTCATTCAAATTTTTTTCAATACATAAATTATAAATTGTCGAGTTCTTACTCGCACGAAACAATAAAGAAAACACATCATTTTTATTAATCCAAACAAATATGTATAAAATATGAAACAATTTCAATTTTTAAGACATTTTAATTATACACTACATTGGAGGAAACAACTATAATCATCATCAGCCGAGCTACACAGCCGCTATGTCCGGATCTCCTCCACACGTCTTTATTATTATCATCATCATCAGCTCCCTAGTCTAGACTTATTCACTTTGTATAAAGGGATACTGTGAATAATCAATCGATCGTTGAAACCGACCACTCTCCCACTCACAACCAACCACCACACCTTCCTAACGCAGTCTCCAATAAAATCACAAACTTCTCTTCTTCTTCATCTTCAGCATTCATCTCTCCACTGCTGGATACAGGCCTCTTCCATACCCTTCCATCCTTCGCTGTTGTTGGGTTCTTGTAGTCATTTCTTCCCCGCACAGCGGCTATATCGTCGGTCCATCTCTCTTGAGGTCTTCAACGCCTCTTTTATTCTCCCAAGGTCTCCACTTCAGAATTCTGGGAGTCCATCTTGGAGCATCCTGCCTTGCATCCTGCCCTTTTAACTTCGCTACACGATCCACGATATCCACTACTCTAGTTCTAATTTCTTCATCTCTAATTCTTCTCTTAGGCTTATGCCTAGCATGGATCTCTCCGTGGATCGTTGCGTGCATTTGAGCTTTTCTACACTTTTCTTTGTAAGGGCCATCATCTCCACTCCATACGTCATCACTGGCAGTATTCACGAATCAAAGGCATCCACTGGCAGTATGCATGAATCACAAATGACTATATCAAAAAATAAATTGAAGACATGTTTTTATGCACTTTATTTGCATACATTCGTAATCGATTTTTTAACATCACCCATGCAGCATCCAAATATTAAACAAGTTGTTTTAAAGTTTGAAACAAATTTTCCAAAGGCATGTTCTTCAACCGTTTCTGCAGCCCTTGCTTGTGAGTATTATTAATTTTAATCGAAATAATGACCAAATCATGTCGAATGGTTTAATAATGTATATATAATAATGTATATACTTTACGTAAATGTTGAAAGATTCAGAGCTCTAGCTAGTCGGGAAGTTGGTCAAAAATCAATTAGAAGATTCCACCACAACAAGCAGACAAAGAGAGTTAAATAAAAGCAAGTAAATGTACTGATACACAAGCTCATTAGTGGCACGTGAGCATGCCCAGTATTGAGCTTCTTGAAATATTGCTACTTAGTAGCATGTGTGGTACGCACACTGCTAGTAATGAGCATGCTCATTTGATTTAAGATTCCGGCACAACCAACTACAAACAACAAACAAAGAGAGTTAAATAAAAGCATGAACAATTTCCTTGCATAAAACACTAATTTAATATTGGGTGTTTTTTTTAAGTATAGAATATTAAAATAAAATAAAACACATATAAATTATGATAATGGCCACGGTATTCACTTTATTGAAAAGATAATTTTATGCGTTAGTGTTTAAATATGATTTCTATTCCACGATTTTCGAAAAAAAATTGCACAATTTGTAAGCGTTGTTCTAGCGTAAGTATATTCATGGTGAAATGGCAAACCAAAGTGAGCACACATCAGCTATCAGCTGTCATATTGGTTTTCGCTCAAGAAAGTGTTGCCAATTCAAAAAACAAACCTCTAAAAAAACACCCTATATTTAAACACCAATGGCACAAAAATTATCTTTCTAATAAAGTCAATACCGTGGTTGTTAGCTGTTAACTCTATTTTATTTGTATTCCTTCATTTTAAAGACATGTACTTCTATAAAAAATACCACTTATTAATTATAACATTGTTAAAATTGTACTTCACTCAGAAAATAAAATTTATTTATTTAAAAAACCTTTAATAATTCATCTAAAATAATTGTCGTCGCCCTTTTACTGAAGTGTCTACTTTTTGTGTTCTGTCTATATTTCTATCATTCCTGGGAGTTGTGTAGCGAGTAGCGAGGCTTCTATCATTTCTCTGCTGTGTTTGGTTCATCTCGTTGGCGATCAGCACTTTTCTCTTCGTTCTTCTGCATTCCCACAAACGCCTGCTCTTCCAAGCTCTCTTCATCTCTTTTCTGGCAAAGTGCCCAGAATTCGCGAGGATTACTGTTCTGAATGCCTTAGTTAACCTTTCCTCATTACGTCATTCTAAAGATTTGATGTGTTTGTTTGAATCACATTCCAAGCACACGATATCATTACTTTTGAAGGTTTAGAGGACATTTTTTTCTGTTTTATGGTCTATGTTACAGCTACAAGGGATTACACTAATTTTATACCTTCTTCTTCTTCTTCTCGTGCCCTGTCCGTTTACCGGACGTTGGCTATCATGTTGGCTATGCGGACTTTGTTTACTGCGGCCCGAAACAGCTCCACAGCAGACTGGCCAAACCACTGTCTCAAGTTTTTCAGCCATGAAGTCCTCCTTCTTCCAGGGCCCCGACTTCCGGCAATCTTTCCCTGCATTATGAGATGCAAGATCTCGTATTTCTCTGGACGTCTCATCACATGTCCTAGATATTGAAGTTTTCGGATTTTTATTGTTTTGATAACTTCTTTTCCTTTATTCATCCGAGCCATAACATCTTCATTCGTAACTCTGTCCATCCAGCTTATTTGGAGAATTCTTCTGTAGATCCACATCTCGAATGCCTCAAGTCGCCTTATCAGTTGTTTGGTAAGCGTCCAAGCTTCCATTCCATAGAAAAATACTGAAAATACGTAGCATCTAATTCTAGGTTGAGATCATGACTGCATAACATCTTTTCATGCTTCAATTTCATATCATCAATATTAATACCACTGGTTTCATTTAAGATACCTTCTTGTCATTGTAGCTTTCTCCATCGATTCCCTTTCTGTTTCAGACGTTTCAATAGCTTCAACATTCACTCCACTACAACTGGCTCAATTTTCTTTGGCCAACCTCTTCTTCTTCGCAATCATTACTTTTCTCGTGTTTTATCTCTTCAAAACAAGGTGTCTATCATTTTTTAAACAATTTCTATATGTGTGCTCTGAGAACACAATTACATAAAAATTCTCTTAATTAATAATTATCAGATTCACTAATTAATCAATTAAACCACCGTAAATAATTAATCAAAGATTTTTTAACTGTAACTGGTTGCGCATGTTTTTCCGAGAAAGATTCTCAACGTTTCGTTGAATTCTTATTCAACGTCTTCAGGAGGACGACCTTTACCCGCGGAGGTAGAGGGCGGACCGATTTACGCCCTCGGAAGCATTAATCAGTCCGCCCTCCACCTCCGCGAATAAAGGTCGTCCTCCTGAAGACGTTGAATAAGAATTCAACGAAACGTCGAGAATCGTTTCTCGGAAAAACATACGGTTCCTATAAAATATCCGCAACCAGTTACAGTTAAATATGTCTAACGACCGTAATAATAAGCTTAACTCTTTAATCATTATTAAAGATATGTGAAAATTAGTTGACGAGTTTACCAAAAGATGGCGCTAGGTTCCTACCTAAGTAATCATGCAAAGTAAAAATCAAAAAGTAGAATATTATATATACTACATGAAAAAAAATATTTTTTAAACACCACGTTTACATTTAAATGTACCAAATAAAAGCTCGGGCGCTTTCCCTCCAAAAAAAATAGAATTCCGCAATTTATATCAATTTTGAGGCAAAAATTTTTTGGCCGAAAATTTATTTTTGACTCTTAAGTACATTTAAATATATTTATTTTCTGCTAGTATAAATAAATAAATATAATATATACGTGGATTGGTTGGCGTAGGTTCACAGCGTGTTTGGGTATTCACCTGGCGTGCGTGCCGCCTCCAAGGAAAACAGAAAATTCTAACAGCTCGCCTGAGTTAGGACTGCATGTATAATGCTCTTGTAGTGTTGCGTCAGGACACGTGCTTCCGAGTTCTTGGAAGCAACATTTCGCAACTCGCAGCCATCTCATTAGATGACTTATTGAAGTTATCGTCGTATGGCGATTTGAGGGTTCAATTCAGCCCGCCTTATGAAATCAGGAGTTTATAGACTTATTTGTAACGATTGTGATCATTTTTATAATGGAAAATCAAAAAGAAATTTTGAAACCGTGGTTAAAGAACACATCAAGACTGTACTAGACTACTACTGTACTAGACTGTACATTATATCTTCCCTTCTACTCCCGTCCCACATTCCCCTCCACCCTCTCCACTCGCTATTAATGTATGTTAAAGTAAATTTTTAAATTCAGTGGAAAATTTTTAAGATTGTTTTAAAATAAATAAATAAACACACAAATACACACACGCACAAACTCACTATTGGACATGTTTTTTCTTATTTTTTTATCGATTGTATATATGTGTTTTCTTGTAATTGGCCCAAAACTCTGTACATCAATTATTGTTTTTTTTTCAAGATTGATTAATTATATGGCTGTAAGAAAACCAATAAATGAAAATAAAATAAAATAAAAAATAAAGATTTTAACTAGCAATGTTGAATCTGATTTTGCAAAACATATAATAGAATATGACCATACATTTAATATTAACACAGGTTTAAAAATTTTACATTTCAGCTATAAGATCCCACAATTAAATAATCTAGAAATACTTGAAATCGGGGAAAATGTTAATATTTATTCAAATTTAATAAATACACAGACAAAATTTTTGCATAACCCAATATTGAATATTTTTCCACTTAACATTCCATCCTCTCTAGATGACCCATAATAATTGAGGATTCAATATATAATATACATACTCGTTATATATATTATATATGTAGAATCCTTAATTATTAGAATATATATATATATATATACATAATGTACCTATATAATATACATACTCGTACATGATCAGGGAGGGGGACGAGTTTCCAGTATCTGCCTCACCATATGACGATACTCTTCATATTTAGTGTTAAATATATCTATCGAATTCAGGAGGATTTTACTTATAATCTGAGCATATGCGTGGGATGGGAGAGATCCTATTATTGGTATGATAAGTTGGAAGGGAAAAGAGGCACTTCTGTCTGGTAGGTCGGAATAAAAAATATAATTTCGTCTCTATGAGACATCCAAAATATATCTTGCTTAATGATGTCCCCTGGGATAAAAATCCAGTACTATATTGAAAAATTTGGACAAACTCAAAATATATATTCTGAAAATTTTTGATATCTAGCTATATCAAAAGTGAGGATATAACTAAACTATACGTTCATTTAGAGTAATGACAGATAAATAGTTTTGAACTCTCATCAAATTAATTTCATTTAAACAAAAACTGAAAATTTTGTATGGTTTCATATTAGGTCCTATGAAATTGCAATTTTCTAACAGTGGCTAGTTTGAAAATCGATGTCTTGCATTTGACTTGGAATTACAAATTCAAATTCATGTTATATTATGACCTCGCCTGAATAAAATTTCGTTGGTCTTTAGGGCCTGTGGAAAACAATGACACTTCTTACCCCGAATCCTATTTTTAATTTCTATAACAATCTCTGTAATAACTAATTCCAGGCAACGCCGCGAGTACAACTGGCTCAACTTTACGTTTTAGCTCATTTGGTATTTCTATAACATGTCTTGTCACACGTGTGTGTGCGCTTACGTGCATGCGTGTATGTGTGATAAGGTACTACCTACCTGCTGCCTATTAATTCGGTCGGGGTCGTTCACTGCCGAAGGTATTCGCAAGTCCATTTAGGATACTGCCACTGCACTGCGCGTGTATTAGTTAGTACTCGTGTGTAGTCGTGTGTGCGTGTGTGCCTGCCATTTTATGTAGGTACCCAGTCGTTGTAAAAACGACTTTTATCGGCTGTCATATTTTTTATTTATTTGTTTATTTGACGCCCTTTAGGGCTTTTACATTTGTGGGGTATAAAAGCAAAGGCAACAATATCATAATAATAATTCATAACCTTATTGATTCTTCTGAAATCACCAGCTTGCTTCTTTCCACGTCGCCCTCCGACCTACCAGACAGAAGTATCTCTTTTCCCTTCCAATTTGTCATACCAATAATAGGAAATCTTCTCCCATCCCACGCATATTGCTCAGATTATAATAACCTTTTGAATTCAATGGATATTTTTAACACTAAATATGAAGAGTATCGTCATATGGTGAGGCAGATACTAGAAACTCGTCCTCCTCCCTGACCATGTGCATTTTATACATTACGAACCCTTTATGTTTATGATAAAGTTATTTAGTAAATTAGGGACCATCACTGAAAAATTGTTTGATCTGTAATTCATATCAAATTTACTTGTCTATAATTATATCTATCTGTGTCTTCCTTTAATTGTGGGAGACATTTAACAATTTTTTCTGTATTTTGTCCTACCAAGCAATTATGTCTCCCGGTTGGATGACCGAATAAAATAAAATAAAATAAAAATAAAACTTGAGTGCAGTCATCGAGGATTACTAATTTATATACATAATTTGATATTTTATAGGAAACATGATTTTGGAAGAGATAGATACATAAGATCTAGAAATCAGTACATTTTAAAATATTTTTTTAATTTTATATAGGTAAGGTATAAAAATATTAAGCAATACCACAAGCTACAGTAGGTGAATGGCTCCACAGCCCATTGTGGTCCTTTGTCTCCTCTTCTTCTATCATGACATGTACTGCTCCAATCCCTGATGCTTACAGTTTCCACGTCTTGCTGCACTCCATCCAGCCATCGGAGTTTAGGTCTGTTCCACCTTGGGTCATTGTGTGGAGAATCTTTTTGGCATTCTCTCTTCACTCATTCTTTCTGCGTGCCCTGACCATCGCAGTCTCCCTATTTTGATCAATCGTATCATCTCGGGCTCATTGTAAATATTGTAGACCCCCTCGTTGTATCGTATTCTTCAATCTCCGTTTATCTGTACTGGACCGAATATTTTTCTGAGTATTTTTCTTTTAAATACAAGGAGAGAAATTTCTTCCTTTTTACCCAATAACCAGCATTCAGAGCCATACGTTAGTACAGGACGTAATAGTATCTTATAGAGTGTAACTTTTCACCTTTTGTAACTTTTGTTTTGTTAGTATTATTATATTTTGTGTTTGTTTGTTTCATGCGCCTGAAAGAGCTACACGAATATCCACACTATTTTATTGTGACAACACTAGAACCAACTCACATTTTAACTCTCTTGTACCCAGACTGCATATGCTAGGTAACGTCTATGCGCATATCTCTGATATTTTTAATTCCAGTTCAGCACAATATAAAGATTCGCTACTAAATGCTCTACACCCTGCCGTCCTGAATTCATAATGCAATCACAAACAAATTATTATACCTGTTTGCTTAACCTTGTATTTACTTCACATCTCCTTTTTCTAAATTACTGTTAAAACTTTAAACAACTCTCTATACTATATTGTCAATTCTGTAATTGTTTTCCATTCTACTCTTTGGATTTCTTGTATATATTATTATGTAAAAGGTACTTCTGTGCCGTATATTCAAATAAATAAATAATTAATTATGTATTAACAAGAACGCTTCTTAAATCTCATCAATTAACATCGAGATTGTATATGATCACCGCTCAACAGATATTCCCTGTGGTACGCCGTTTTGGTTGTCTTCCAATCCGTCTGTTCTTTTTCTTCTGAGGGCCGGCTGTTAATTCTTAAACCCCTTTGGGCGACCTCCAGGTTGTTTTTGTCCCGTGGATACTACTAAAGAGTGCTATTTGTTCATTGGATGTCTCTGCGTCGTGTAATATGACCCGTCCATTACTTTTTACGCTTTTAGCAATGACACTCATGTTGCACTTCTGGTCTACGCTTTAATCCACGTGTTCCCTCTTCCGTCTCTCCGTGTGATGCCCAGAATTTTTACTTTATAATTTTTACTAATTAATTTTATGAAATTGAAATTGTAACTATTTTTTTCCGCTATATATTTAATTTAATTGTTAAAACGTTTCCGAGATCACTCTCATTATCAATAACAAGTTTTCCACCACCAATACATACATTAAAAACAGTGTTTTTCGATTCGATTCATATTTAATATATCAAAAATGAATTTCCACAGTTTTTCACAAAAAAACTTTGAAAACATTTAAACATTTTTTTTATATTTCCCTGCCGGTACTGCGATCGGCTGGGCGGAACATGAAATGGTTCGTGTCTTTGCTAAGTCCTACATGTACTGTATTTTTTATTGGTCACGTCAGGCTCGGCGGTAGCAACATCGCTATGTTGCGGCCGGTTCAGGTTTGCTAGCCCGGGGTTCAAGCCCCATCTCCGGCCATTAATTTTTTTTTTAGCCGTGAATTCAACGAAATTATGGACGTTACACGAAGTTACGGACAGACAGACAACGAAAATATTGTGTTTGATATTTGTTTCCCAGAATCTTTAGGGATGCACAGCTTTTTAACCGACTGCGTAGCACAAAAGAAGATAATGTGTTTATCAGCCTCCTATATTTGTATGTATGTATGTTTGTTTGTGGCGCTCTAGAGTCCAAACGCGTGAAAATCTAGACCGCTCAAATCTTCCCAACAACGGGTCCCGACTGTTAAGGTCGCTATGTTCCGCATTAGAATTTATCATTTTTTATGTGTGCATCGATCATGAAACTATTTCAACGGTGTAGTTAATCACTCGTTTGCTTCTTTTCAGTGTTTATTTAAAGTTCACTTTTTACGCAGTCGAGTTTTTTGATTTTTTAAATTGACTTTTTTTTTATTTTCTCAAACTTTCATCTTTCTTCTTTGTTGTGACTGCATTCTTTTCCATCTTTTCCACTTATGACGATGCACAAACTGTGTCGTCCGTTAGTGTGTTGATCTCCTCACTATTAAATGGACAATGTTATTGCAGCATTCGCCCACTGCGAATCACTAGTACATGCGTTCACCGCAAACAGACAATCCCCACTAAAATGGCGTGTTTATATATATTTTAATATTCCGACCTTACTTTTACGAATCAATTAATAAATTCTGTGAACGAATAATACTCGCGTGACGTGCAATTATATAAATTATTGTTTTTGCTAGGGGTATAGCAATGGCGCACATTTTATTGAATAATATTATATTTTAAAAATAATGTGCGGAAAATCTTTGGTCGATAGAGCGGGGAATGAACAAATTAGAAGCGAAGTTATGCTGGCTGCAGTGTGGTACACAGAATAAGGAAATGAGTGCTGAGATGGTTTGGTCATGCAGAACGTATGGTTAAGCAGAGTGAGCAAATTTCACCATTTTTTCTCATATCTTCTCTTGCGTTTTTTATCACATTGTTGTATGAAAATATCTCATTTTAAAATTTATTCAACGGATTACGTTTATTTTAAATAAGAATATTTTGTCAAAATTTCACAAACTAAATTATATAATTGATTAATAAATAAAGTTTTAAAAATTAAGAAAATTGCTCCACTTTGTGGGCCTTTTATGACTGAACGACCTGTTGAGGTGTCTTTTTTATTCAATAATATTACAAAGAAAGTAATTATCTTCAATTAATTACAATTATAGCAAAATCTGTTAGTAAGTTTACTTGCAACTTACGTTTTAAAAAATACTGTTTTATGAAAATATTTTATTTTTTTGTGGGCTTAAGAGTACTTAAAACCTTCAAACGATTGTCTTTACTTAATTGTCTCTATACTCTTTCTTGAATTCTTGTGTATACTTTTATGTAAAAGGTATTTTTTGCACCGTATATTGAAATAAATAATCTACATGCAAAAATATTGCGATCTTCGATTTAATAACTATGCGTATTTATTTGTTATGTAACCCATAACGAACATAAATTGATAGCATAAAACAAGGCACACTAGTTTCCACGATGCTTGAAAATACTCACAGATAAGATGACAAATACATTCATGTTAGAATAAAATACAAAGCGTGTACAGTAAATTGAGCTAACGAAGAAACACTATATCACTATATTTATATTTTAGTGTTACTCCTGCCGATCAAAAAATGTTGCATTGAACATTTAAGGAACATTTAAGGACATCTGGACACAATATATATATATATATATCATATATATATATATATATAATATAAGGTACAAATTCATACATACAATACATATGCGAGTCATTTAATAATACGGTAATAAAAGATAATTTATATATCAAACATCTTTAAGCAATGGTCAAATATAGGTAAATAAATGGCTTGGTTTCCATTACTATGCACCAGCAATAAATGTACTTTATGAGAAATATTAAAAGGCAAGTCGTTTGTTTCATAATGCTGTCACGATATTGTAAAAAACAGAAGGAATTAAACGTAATCGAAATTTTCTAGCCTTGCTATTTAACAGCTAATTGGTAATTGCTAGAAGGATCTAGGCTGAACTAAGAGATTCGCGAAATTTCTGGATACTCAAAAATGTATACAAGCGGGACGCTATCGAGTCAAACAGTTTTGTGACATTTCAACGATTTCACAGTAGCGATAATAGAGACAAAAAGCGAAGCTACCATTTAGTGTGATTAGATCGTCCCCCTCCCTGATCATGTATATTACTCGTATATACATCACAAGCCTTTTATGTTTATGTTAGAGTTAAATTTGGAACAATCGGTTAAATGATGTTTTATCTGTCACTATCAAAATGACTTATCTATGATTATGTCCTATTTGTGTTATCCTTTAATTGTGGGAGACATTTAACTAATTTTTTTTTGTCTTTAATCTTATCAAGCGATCGTGTCTCCCTGTTGGATGACCGAATTAAATAAAATAAATGAGATGAAATAAATTAAGAGAGTACCTACCGAGCGTTCAACAGTGAATAAATGCGACCACAAACGGGGTCAGGTGAAATAAATTAAGAGAGTACCTACCACAAAGAAGAAATATAAAGTGTTCCATAGACGACAAGTGCCGCAATTAAATACGTGTCCAGTGTTTCATTGGTCTGCGCGATCCCGTAATGATATATTTAAAATATCTACACAAATTTCTGTTAGGTACTAATTTGTTTTTTCTTCTTAATTTAACAAAGGACTCGCGCGAGCCCCTACGTGCCCTTACAAGCTTACTTCTGTATCCATGGGATGCATTTCACCCTTCTGCAGGAGTTCATTTTGAAAACGTCTGTCGTACGCTCACGGCTATCACAGACGCACGTCCGTCGTACGTAAAAATTTAATTAATTTTAGATAATATTTTAGATACAAAAGATAAATCGGTATTGGAACCGGTCGGCGTCAAGGCAAACATCGTGGTTAATCATACAAAGTTTAAGTTAAATCGATAATTATATCTAACTACTTGAAGCTATCAATTATACCTTACACAATTACCGTAAAACTAGTTATTTATCTGTCAGTACCACTGCAACGAGTGAATGAAAAAAAAAATTGAAGACACGCTTTCATAAGCTTTCTTTGTATATGTTTGTAATCCATTTTTTAACATCATCCATTCTTCTTCTTCTTCTTCTCGTGCCCTGTCCGTTTACCGGACGTTGGCTATCATGTTGACTATGCGGACTTTGTTTACTGCGGCCCGGAACAGCTCCGCAGTAGACTGGCCAAACCACTGTCTCAAGTTTTTCAGCCATCAAGTCCTCCTTCTTCCAGGGCCCCGACTTCCGGCAATCGTTCCCCGCATTATGAGATGCAAGATCTCGTATTCCTCTGGATGTCTCATCACATTTCCTAGATATTGAAGTTTTCGGATTTTTATTGTTTTAATAACTTATTTTTCTTTATTCATCCGAGCCATAACATCTTCATTCGTAACTCCCCCCATCCAGCTTATCCAAATATTAAACCCGTTGTTTTACAATTTAAAACAAATTTTCCAATGGCGTGTCTTCAGCTGTTTCTGCGGCTCTTGCTTGTGAGTGGCGCGATTATTAATTATAATCTAAATAATGAACCAATCACGTTAAAAATGATTTCATAATGTTTAGTCATCCACTTTAGGTAAACGTTGAAAGTTTCAGAGCTCTAACTGGTCGGGAAAGTGGTGAAAAATGAATTACACGATTCCACCACAACAAACAATAGCAAAAATGTTCTTAGGTTTTCACGGCCACTCAGAATCTTCAAGTTTGTGTTTTCTGGGGTATTATGCCGTGCTGTTACGACGTTTCGGATCACATTGCAGGGTCGATGTGTTGTCTTGAATGTTGGTATTGTGGTTAAGTATCGGCTTGCAATACCGTGCCGAAGTCGTGACGTGTTGTACGTCGGCCCGAAAGATCGTAACAACACGGCATAGAATAGAAAAACGTGTAGAAATTTTGAAATTAGAATTAAAGAACACTTAAGGTGTTTAAATAGTAATAATTATTCTGAATTTGCTAACCATCTTTTGGCTACGGGTCATTCTTTTGATATTAATAAGGGTTTACAAATTTTACATACAAATTATACGGAATCACAATTTGATAAATTAGAAATTTTGGAAATAAGAAAGAGTGTTAATAGTAAATTGAATATTATAAATAATCAGGTCCTTTTTGCAAATAGTTATCTTTTAAATTTATTTTCATATTAATTAGGTACTTTATATTATTATTTTCCATATATAACTTTTGATCTATACTTCGATTTTTAAATATTATTTTTGTTTTCCTGATGAAGAAGCCATTGGCTTTGAAACATGTTGATTTTTTTCAATAAATAAGTGGTTTAAACAAAGTTAATTTATATTAATTTAAATAAATTATTATTTCCGAATCAGTTAAAATCCAGACTGCTATCCCGAAACACCATAAAAGTGTACAAAACCCTCATCAGATCAAAAAATGGTCTGAACACTGGCTCGCTGAGCAGCTGAGACACACAGGGTACTGACTAAAAATTATTTGAAAAACCCATTAGAAGAAAAGCGAAATGGTCCAGGAAACGGTTGGGAAAATCCCTATTTGGAACTGTTTCAAGCATGATAACGATCGCCAACATAACCGCTTACCGGATAAGCACTAGTAGAGGACACAATAACTGTTATTTGTGATTTTTATCTGATTGTAACGATGATTGTTGTGCTGTCTGATTTTTCGCAATTCGACGGCAACCATCGGTCCATCAGGCGTACCATAATGCGACCATAAGGCGGTAGAAAATACTGTTCCGTTTTTTTTGTAAAATATGTGTTATGGACCGACACTAGCTACCGTGACCTTGGAACTATATGTGGAAGGGAGGAGGAAGAGAGCGCACCCATGCGCTCTCACCTTTTTATACCGACCGCCCTTCTCCTGAGTCAGGGTGGCCAGCCTCAAAACACCACAGATCGTAAGCCCTATGAACACCCTAAAAGACTTTTATATACCTACTTTCCCAAATAAAAAATAACTTCGTCTCTATGAGACATCTGTAATATATCTTGATTAATGATGTCCCCCTGGCGATGAGATTCAGTATTGAAAAATTTGAACATTAAAATTTTTAAATAAACCCCTTGTTCATTCACTCTCTGCTCATATACGGCATTATCGGATGGGGAGGCTCTTATAAAAAAAGTCTAAACCCAGTTAAAATATCACAAAGTATCATTATTAATGTAATGCTGAAAAAAATCTACCTTTTCAACAAAAGAACTTTTCATATTGTTTCCGGTACCAAACGTGGATGGTGTTTTCAAGCAAGTTTCCATATTGAAAATATGTAAAGAAAAAAACCTTACAGAAAACCAGGAATACTTTTAGCTTATGAGAAATGGAAACCAATTCATAATGCCTAAATTTAAAACAACCCAAATGCAGAACCACTATATTTATAAAACCATTAACTACTACAATAATCTTCCTATCGAGATACGCTGCATCAATAATCTTTCAGAACAAATTAAAAAATTAATCGTGAATTAATAAATTGTTTTTTTTTTTAATTTTTTCAAAATACTTAAATATTATTCATTATGTCCCATTACCCCCCGTATTATTAAATGACTCGCATATGTACTTATATATAATAATAATAACTGAGGCTCTCTCATCAGACTCGAGAGCTTCTCTTCACTGATGAGGTCTAAATGACTTGCAAAATGTCAGTTAAATATGTAAAAAACTAACCCATAAAAACCAAGTTTTTATTATACTCTTATTAACCTAAGCGTTGGGCTCGAGTCGGGCGACGCTACGAAAGCGAGTAATAAAAAATTTCGAAAAATCCAAATGTATACTATAATTATTAATTTTTTCAACGAAAATTTGTTACATTATTTTTATCGTTGCCACAAGTCTGTCTGCAAAGTTTCAGCTCGATTGGATCACGGGAAAGGGGTTAAAAACCGATCCAAAGTTTTCTCGACAGACGAGCAAGCAAGCAGACGCTGCGAGTTAAAAGAAAGGGAGTAAATATGTAAGATTTATGTTTGTACTTTGTATTAAATAAAAAATAAAACTGTTACTTTAACTGGTTACCGAGTAACCGGTTAAAAGATCGGTTCGCCCATCACTAGTCTGCTTGAAGACACGACAGTGTTGTCAGAGACGGCGCCACGCACCGCGCTGGGAGCGGGGGCTGGTTGGGTATCTCTGACGTCCTTGCGGCGTGCTGTTCACCCGCTGACCCATTTACAGCGAGCCACACAAGCGCGGCCCGCGCGTGCACACGCCGCTGCGCCGACCAACACCGACGCACCGTGTCTAGTCTAGGGATGGACAACCGGCGGTTCCGAACGCCTCTTTAAATATTTTTTTTGTCGCAAAAACACAGCACCAAAGGCCAAATTCACGCGTCTCAGAGTCACGAATTTTTCTCCCGTGAAATTCTTTGAAGGCGACTCTCGCCTCTCGTATCGAAGAGATACGTAAAATAGATGAATATGATAGAAATATTACGAAATACATGTTGCATTCCGATGTTTCTTCCAAATGATTGGTTACGTAAAAGTCATGCTGCGATGTTCCCACCGCACGCCCCTGATAAAAGATGTGTACATATTTTAGTATCTATTGGGGGGTATAAAAGCAATGGCGGAATATCCAAAAATTAAAGGGAGTTTATCGAGGATTACTAATTTATAATGTACCGATTTCGAGATTTTACAGGAAACAAAGCTGAAAATTTATAGGAAACATGATTTTGGGAGGTATATTGGAGTGTATTAATCTAGAATTCAACTTTTATATAATGAAAACGGAATTAAAAGCGAGATTAACCCAAGCTAACAAATGTCTGTAAAATGTAATCATTGACTATATAGTCCAGACATTTGGTGCTAAAAAATGGGGTTTCCTGGAAAGTTTTTCGGGAGTTTGGAAAATGGGTAATTTTATAGATTTCGATGTGCTCTTTCTGAATTTCAACTTTGCCACCTTGTTTCTTTGCCGCTCGCGCCGCCATTTTGGAAAAATGGCACCTAAAAGCAGTTTTTGACGATATCTCCTTTCTGACTTATTTTGCGATAAAAATATGTTCTACAAAATAAAACTAGAAAAAAATTCCTACAATTTATGTAATTACATTTTTTTCTGCAAAATCAATCATTTTGGCGTACGAGCGCGGAGCGCGAAATTTAACACGCGTTTTGGCCAAAAAACTATTTTCCACACCACCTTGTGGTATGTATGTATGCGGCGCGTTTTTTATCGTGGTATTCCCAGTATAGCTTATTAAATGTAGCTTCGTATCCATAGTCATTGAGCCATTCGGGTTTACAGGTGGATTCTTGCCTTAATAATGAGTCGAAAATGTTCCATAACTATTACCTAATATCAATAGTGGTGGACATATGCAATATCAAAGTTTGTATTTTTTTCAATATTTCTGACTTATTTTTTAAAAAAAATGTAAGTGTCATTACAGTAACTTATATTGATTATAAAAAATTCGTTCGCTTCAATACAGCTCAAATAATGAACCTTGTATAATATAAAAATTCTATCTTCAAAGTTTTTATCATTTTATTCGTCGTGTATTAAAGGGAATGAATATTTTGCAAAAAAATTAGTCAAAAATATTGAAAAAATGAGTATTTTGATGTTGCATAAATATCTCTATAACTATTGGTATTAGGTCATGGTCGCTTGAACATTTTCTACTCATTACCAAATCTGGAATCCACCTGTAAGGTTTTTCCTACTAGCTACGAGACACCTGTTTATCTTGATATAAAAGGTTTTCTACGCGCAAGCCCACATTTTGGACGTGACATGCTTAAGGGATCTTATCTAACATAAATTTTCATGTTAAACCCCGAATAAGGACCCGGAGTTCTTTAGAATAAGCCAGCACGCTAATAATGTTGGTTACTTTTCTCCCATCACATATGTATTGTGCTGACCCTAACATTGATGCTGATATTCTTGCAGATACCTTATCATCGTTCAAAAACTCACTCATACACAATATCCATTTTCTAAACGATGACCTGAACCTATAGATGCATTAAATCAATTATTTATTAAATACTAATCGCACTACATTCAAACACTAAACATAAATGTACATGTAAAATATACTTAAATGCAAAAATACATGTTACTAGAGCGTGCCGAAGACACTTGTAATTGGGATAATGGCATAGTCTTCATTTATAATGTTTTACTATTAGAGTATCGTGTACCCATTGTCCTGTTAGTGTCCCTAATAAAGTCCAGGGTTTTGGTCACGGCGCGGAGCGAGGCGGTCAGCTCCGCGACGGCCAGGAGTTGGTGACTCCTGGCTGCACGCACACAGAGAGCCGCTCCGCCTGCACTATCAGGCCGGCAGTGGCAGGCGGGTGCACCTATCTATTTATATGCGCGGCCGATGCGCGCGCGTCCGTTGCGAAATAACCAAAATCGACACCGTCTGTTTTACCGACACCCTTGAAATGTGGTGTTGGTACACCTTGCCAGCACCCTTCTGTCGTTCCTTCTCAGGGTTCCTGCTTCGACTCCGTACAGAGCTAGGGAGAGGACCAGGGTTTTAAGGAAAATCATTTACCCATTTATAAAATACGAAGCACTATTAACCAAAATATAATATATCTTCTTCTTCCTTGCACTGTCCCAACTAGGGAATGCAATCCCGATCCCGCGAGATCTCGGGGCATTTTACAGATCAATCCCGAACCGAAAAATCCGACGAGATTATCGGGATTGATCAGCATTTTTTATGTTTTGTATGTTTAATTGTTTATGTCTATAGATCTTTTAGTAAGTACTTAAAAAGTATGTTCATGTCATATTCAAATAATGAAAATAGCTTTGAATAATACTTGCTGTATTTTATCAACCCAAAATAGTAATAAAAATTACTACTAATTAGTAATTTTTACTCTACTACATTGACTGATTGATGCTCGGAAAAACGCCTACAAAAACTTTAATGCAATGATTAATAATGAACATTTTATTAAAATTGCTGATATAAAAATGCAAGGCATTGTCGTCAATTGCTATTCAGCTCCATAAACAAATAATAAAACATAAAAGTATTTCATGATCCCGATCCGTGGGGAACCGCAGGATTGGAAATTCTAATCTCGAGGGATACCGAAAGGGCAATCCCGACTCGGGATTGCATTCCCTAGTCCCAACTCATTGCCTAGGTAGGCTTTGGGGTCGACTTTTCTCGTTCCTTTGAGGAAACTGCGCAATATTCTTCAGCGACTTTGGAGCTTTATCCCATCCGAGTCCAGCAGGTCAATCATTAATAAAATATTGTGAAAGTTCAGTCATAAAGGCAAACCTATAATCTGGTTACACAGGTTTCTATCTTCTTCTTCCTTGCACTGTCCCAACTCATTGCCTAGGTAGGCTGTGGGGGTCGGCTCTTCTCGTTCTCAGGCTGTGTCTTCTTCGGTTCTGGGTATCGCTTTCATCCAGGCCGTTTCTCTGTAGCATTTTGGAGCATTGAGTCGTCCAGGAGTTCTTTGGTCCTTCTCTGGATGACTGTCGACGAAGCTCCATAGACGTTGTCTGCTTCACCGTGTGGCCTGGTGGTCTCCGTCTTATGTGCCCATACCATCTCAGCTGTCGCTCCTCCAGCTTACTGTTTATGTCCGTGACAGTGAACTTTTCATCCTTTTTTTTTGCACGTAAGTGTCATATGTTTTTAAAATATATACGACACTTGTGACATTATCCTGTTCCATACACAAGTTCAAAATTTATGGGACTGTAAAAAATTGAAAAAATTCATTAAAATTGGATAATGTGTATTATATGCGAAAATATTATGTAAACTTAATTAAAAAATATAATTAATAAAATAAACTTAGTTTTCACCACTTTTTGAATTTGCTAACCAACTTTTGGCTTTTAATAAGGGTTTACAAATTTAACATACAAATTATACAGAATCACTGTTTGACAAATTAGAAATTTATCAAATAAGAAAAGGTGTTAATAGTAAATTCAGTATTATAAATAACCAGGACCTTTTTACAAATATTTACTTTATAATTTTATTTTCATATTAAGAAGGTACTTTATTATTACTCATTTTCCATATATATATTTTTTTAAATATTTTGACTGGTCTATACTTCGATTTTTAAATTTAATTTTTGTTAGTGTACAATTTTATATTGACGAAAGGAAATAGGCCATGAAACATGCTGATATTTTCGATATAAAAAAATAGTGAAAACCAAGTTTATTTTATTAATTATATTAATAATGTCATCATAAAATTATTTTCCTGTTTTCGAAGAAGTTACTTTAAAAAAATATTGTCGTAACAATATTATGATTGTATTGTATTATATTAAAATAATTAGTATCCTAACATTATTATACAAAGAAAACACTTTGTATGTGATCACTATGCATGATCCTACTCCTGCGGGACGCATCTGGCCATCTAAAGAAGAAGAAGTTCACATCAGTCTAGTGCCAACCCTAATGTATGGAAGTGAAGCCTGGAATTGGCAAAAGAGGAATGAAAGTAGACTGAATGCGGTGGAAAAGCGGTCACTAAGACGCTTGTGTGGAAAATCTTTGGTCGATAGAGTAAAGAATGAAAGAGTGAATGCAATGCTGGCTGTAGAGTGGTAGATAGAATAAAGAAAGGAGTGCTGAGATGGTTAGGTCACGTGGAACGTATGAACGAGGAAAGGATGGCGAAGAAAATATATGAGGCGAGTGTTGTGGGCAACAGAAATAGAGGGCGTCCGCGAAAGACTTGGCACGATCAGACGCAGCAAGTGTTTGAGGATGGCCCGGTTAAAAGCCGCAACAACCGTAGAACTCGTACGAGAAGATGTATAAATGTGGCCGAAGCAAAAGTGGTGTGCCAGGATAGGAAACGGCGTGATGGTTAGTTAGTTAGTTAGTTAGCACTTCAGTCCCTCGGCGGCGGCCCAGCGGGCACGGGCCGCACGGCCGCGTTCGCGAATCGATTCGGCGCGTCATTGGCCAACCGCGATTGTCCGCCTGGTCGAGGGTTCCAGCGTCGTCCTGTTTCACCAGCGCCCGGGAGTTGCGTCACTTCCTCGCAGCCATTGTCAGCGCCCGGGACAATGTCTGTTCTGTTGCGAAACGTCCATTTGACCAGCTTACGAATGGTAAATGTGTCGGCGCATTGTTGCAGGTCGATGACCAGCCGAAAGGTTCGTCCGTGGCCACGCGTCCGCGTTTTCCGCTGATGTCGGAGAATAAACATTTTCGTACGAAATTGAGTAGTACGTGTGCGTACGAATACGCAAGCACATTCCTGACCTTCCAAGTAGTGCTGAACATCGCAGACTGTACTCGATTAAGGCCGGCCGCACTTTGGATACGAATTATTACGTACGTATTACGTACGTAAAGTACGGAAGTGAAGCCTGGAGCAGGCAGAAGAAGAACGAAAGTAGATTGAATGCAGTGGGGATGAGATCCCTTAGACGTATGCGTGGCAAATCCATATATGATAGAGTAAAGAATGAAGATATTAGGAACGAATGTAAAGCTCATCGTAGCATAATTCATAGAATAAAAATAGGGTCGCCCAGGTGGTTTGGGCATGTTGAGCGAATGAATGAGGAAAGAATGGTAAAAAAGATATATAATGCAAGTGTTGACGGCGCCAGAAAGAGAGGGCGACCACGGGAGACGTGGCATGACCAGATTAACTAGATACTGGAAGATGGTCCCGTTAGAAGCCTCAACAACCGTCGAGCTTGCGTGAGAAGATGTATGAATGTAGATGAGGCGAAAGTTGTATGTCAAGACAGAAGAGTATGGCGCTCTATCCTCTCTGCCTACCACCACGGGGAAACGGCGTGATGGTTAGTTAGTTAATATTCGTACGACTATTTTCGTACGTATTGGAGCGCGCACATTGATTGCGTCTTGCGTTGTCACGATCAGTTACTTTCCGCATTTCTCCAATATATATATATATATATATATATATATACAATATATATATATATATATATATATATGCCTTCATAATATGTATGCATTGAATGTTTAGTTTGTAATGTACATATTATGGAATGAATTAAATTGAACTAATCGGCAAAGTTGAAGCTTTTGAGATGTGGTTCTACAGATGCGTACTGAAAGCCTCCTGCATCGATTTAAAGAATTAATCTTTTAACGGAAAATTCGATAAAATTGAACCAACGTGACAAAAGTAGTTTAAATAACATTCAAAATTTTCAAATCAACCTTTGGAAACAGACAATTCTTTGGCCGAAAGGGACAAAAGAATAATTCAATAAAAACATTTAGCCGTATTCGTCAATTTGTGTATTACCCTTAACATACGGATATATGCCGTCAGACTTATATATAACTTTTTGAGTTCTACAATTTCAACAAGGCAGAGTTCGTAAAAAACGCATCGTTCGACCATTTCTTCGTCGACCTTAGACAACTAAATTTTACAAAGATAGGTCACCATGAGAAGCCCTTTAATTTTAACGGGATAGTTTATAGCCTAGGTCCACCCTAAAAGTGCATTTTAAATATTGGTGAAAGGATTTTTTAATCCGATAATATATAATATGTCTCCCATCACCCATCCAATTCGGTAACTCTGTTATTTATTGAAAATATTATATACAAGCTGTAACCCGTCAAAATGAAGGAACTTTGGTTCGCCCTGCCTAAGCCCTAGTATACATTTATACTATATTTTTAGCGGTCCGCGGAGAGGCGGCCGTAGCGACATGCGTGGTAAGGCCGGTTCGGCTTTGGTGGCCCGGGATTCAAGTCCCATCTCAGGCCGTTTAATATGTTTTTTAGCCGTGAATTCGAATGAAATTTTGGACGTTACACGAAGTTACGGGGACAGACAGACAACGAAATTATTATGACCTCAAAAGTCGACGACGACAGAGAGTTGGGATGAAGAAGAAGACATTATTACCGATAGGATTTTATAAATATTAAGCATTATGAATGTGACTTGAGTGACATGTTTTTCTACTACTTTTATACTGTTTTCTGAACACGGTGTGCGAGATAGTCAAATTTTATTACGTGGTTGATTTGACACGGTCATTGACAGACTTGTCTATGATTGGTCAATTGGAAATACCTCCAGTTCAGCGGTTGTGACTCATAATGGCTGGCGTCGATGCCGTTCGCAATCCAGGCGGCCGAACGTACCGACGTGCTCCTACAATCGGTAATTGAAATCGGAAGAAAATTAGAAATATTTTTTTATATTGTACATAGTGTAAACATGATAATTCACCGTTGAAAATATATTTTTATTAATCTGTTGTTAGTTATTTGAAGAAATTCTCAAATTTGAAAAAAAATCGAATTTTGAAGAATTTCATGAATTTGAAGAAATTTCAGATTTTAAAGAATTACATGAATTTAAAGAAATTTCCGGTTTTGAAGAAATTCGTGATTTTGAAGATGGTCTTAATTTTTAAAAAAAATCAGAATTTGATGAATTAAAAGAAATTTCAAATTAAGAAAAAATTTCAGAACATCGTGCATTTAAAGAAATTTCAGAATTCGAAGAAATTCGTGATTTTGAAGTAATTTGAGAATTCTTTTTTACTCCCTTTCTTTTAACTCGTAGCGTCTGCTTGCTTGCCTGTCTGTCTAAAAAACTTTGGATCGATTTTCAACCCTTTTCTCGTGATCCGATCGAGCTGAAACTTTGCAGACAGACTCGTGGCGACGATAAAAATGATCTAACAAATTTTCGTTAAAAAAAATTAATAATTATAGTATAATTTTGGATTTTTCGATTTTTTTTATTACTCGCTTTCGTAGCGTCGCCCGACTCGAGCCCAACGCGTGGGTTAAGCGCCAAACTGTTTCCACTAGTAAATGAGAAAGGGAGTATAATAAAAACTTGGTTTTATGGGTTAGTTTTTGTAGCTATTAATAAAGTAAATTATTTTTATACGATCATTAGCATCCGTTTCCTATTCACCATTAAATGAAGGCTTTTCCAATTGTTTTCCAATCTGGTTTATTATTATTCGCTGCCGCGTACTTTTATATGATTTCCTTTGACCAACGGGTTTTAAGAAAATGGTATTATAAAGGCTTGTCCATTGCCATTACATTGCGTTCAACTTAATTCTATAAGCATGTCTATGGTGGAATACCATAAAGCTTCCTCTAACATATTCGTTTCTTAATTGGTTTGGTCTCCTCACACCTCCATCTTACAAAGTAGTATGTTGGTAGTGTGGTTAGTAGTAGTAGTAATAGTAGTAGTATCGTTGGTACGAGTTCATAGACTTCTTTACCCATTCAGCATAAAACTACGGGTAGCACTATATTGATATTTAATAATTTTTCGAAATCCCGGCTATGTATACAAATAATAATGTGAGAAAATATATTTTAAATAATAAATCCAAAGCAAACGCGTAAGACAATAGCGGAGTCTCTAAAAAAAGTAGAAATATTAAAAAAATTTGATTTTTACTTTTTTTTTTGGTATAAAACAATGGAAAAAGGTGTTTTTTTTTTCTTTTTTATGGCCGCAATTTTGTTATTTCTGCATGAACATTAAAAATTCTACATCAGTCGGTTACTAGTGATATATTGAACATAAAAAATGTCTGTTTTATATAACCCATTTTTGAAATTTCAACACCAGCGCAAACCCACCAAAGCGTTGTATTCAAATACCTTTTTTGTATGTTAAAAGTGCACATAATATTGTTATATTTTTTTAGAGTATTTCAAGAGTGTATTTATTAGCCGAATAAACCTTATATTAATATCTTTATTCATAATCTCATAAAAAAATCGTAAAAATAACATTTTTTTCGAGCGCCCAAAATAGAATCCAGCCTTAAAACATTATATCACAGACATACAGGATGCAACAGAGCTAATCCACAATACTGTACAGACAGATTCCTGCCTTATTATGAGTCGAAAATGTTCAAGTAATCATGACCTAACATCAATAGTTAAGAAGATATGCGACATCAAATTTTGCATTTTTTTTTTCAATATTTCTGGCTTATGTTTTTACAAAACGTCGGAGTATCATTACAGGAACTTGTATCGATTACGAATTTTTCATATTAGATATAATGTAAGTATATATATATATATATATATATAAGTAAGTAATATTGAGAAAAAAATGCAAACTTTAATGCCGCATGTCTCCTTTACTATCGATATTATTATATTATGGTTGCTTGAACATTTTCGACTCATAATCAAGGCAGGGTATCTACCTGTTAAGTATTGTGGACTAGCTCTGTTACACCCTGTATACCTACTGTAAAACTTCATTTGTGGACTTAATTCTTATTGCGATGTCATCACACTATTCTTACTTACCATAGTTTTTGTCACTTTGCATTAAACGCACGCAACGTGCATTTTAAGGGATTTGATGACCATTTTTATTGCTTCATATTTTGTTTTGTTTTTTATGGACTGCGATTTAATTAGTTACTCTTGTTAGTAAACAAGTGAGCAAGTGACGATTTCTATATTTTGTTAATTCAGTGCCAAGTCAGCAAAGTGTTTTTGTGGAGCAACAACCTTGGCTTGGAGTTACTGTTAAATATATGGATTTCGTGGAGCGTGGAAGGTTGTGACGAATGCCTGAAACGCTGTTTCGAAACGTCGTATCATAATAAAAATGATTTGACACAACAAATATTGCATCGTTAACAATTAATCCGCATACACTAGAAATGTTTGAAAATAATGATTTGCTTACCTGGTGATTTGAAGAAATTTCTTGATTTGAAGGAATTTCAGAATTTGAAGAAATTTCAGAATTTGAAGAAATTTTAGAATTTGAAGAAATTTTAGAATTTGAAGAAATTTCAGAATTTGAAGAAATTTCAGAATTTGAAGAAATTCTCTAAATTCGATGAATATTGTGTTTTTATTTGATTTATTTGTTATTCTAAATTCTTCTATATTCGGATATATAAAACGCAAATCTATGAATCGGATGTGTATAT
>JADDOH010009950.1:0-21020 GCA_016648135.1 Agrypnia vestita | reverse complement strand
AACTTCGATCATTTTCTGACGCAACTTCACGCAAATCCACGACACAACATTTACCTAGTTGACTTCATGAAGTATGAATCCGGCTTCAACTATGTGACTACATGGCCAACAATGCTGGGCAATACCATAATTGTCAGTATGTTCAATAGACACATCGGTGTTGATATTACACCTTATTTCTCATATCAATATTAACATGTTGCAATTTTCAGAATTCCGCTCTAAAAAGCCAATTTCATTTAATCAATCTTCTTGAATTTGAATGATTTTTTTAAAATTATATTTTCAGTTCATTTATTAATAAATTTTCTGTTCATTGCCAAGTAGGGATTCTGTGTCGAGACAACCCGGGAATTCAAAGATTTTTTGCTGTCTCGAGTCCCGGGAATTTAAAAATTAATAACCCGGGACTCAAGACTTTCCGATTCAATTTTATTCAATATATCCTACATCTATATTTTTAAAATAAAATCAGCTTATTCGAGAATAGGCCATACCCATACGGAGCAGGTAGCAAGCGGTTCGTCAAGATACTCGATTGTCGGCACTCGGCAGAGAGATTATATTGTCTTTGTAATAAAAGCTTTCGTCGTTATTTGTAAAATATCACTTTAACTTAAAAAATTCAAGTACATATTTACCTTTGATTTTTTTCGGCAAAATGTTTCTTTGTACGATGCACGTGTTACTCGTATTTCTAGAATAATTTAAAAGAATTCTCCTTGGGTTGATTTATTTGTTGAAATAATCAGTTTGTATTTTGACTTTAGCCAGATACGTTCTTCTCCTACTTGCGGTTTCCGTCGCTGTATATTCGGAACTGCGGATTTCGAACTAAAATTGCAAAGGTTAGTATTTATTTACCTTATTTATATTTATCTTTAACAGTACGTAGAGAATCTTTTTTATTATTTAACTATTTTCTTTGTTAATTATTTTACCTCGTAATGGATATAAATCAATGTGAAGTGTGGAAAAAAGCGAGAGAGTTTTTTCTACATTTGGAATATTTGCCACAAAAACCAGGAACAGGTTATGTGATTCTTCATTAAACGCCTTAGTGTTTTTAAAAACATATTTTTCCTTACAAAAGTAAAGATTTTAACTTAATATTGATATAAATATTTCGATTAAAAAAATTGTAATAATTGTAAATTTAAATAAATATTGAATAAAGTGTTTTTAAATTGTTTCAATAAATTTTCACCTATCGTACCTATAACACAAATAATATAAGTTAATTAAAGTTAATAATAATAAGTTAATTTTTAAACATAATTTTTTTCATGATTTAAACGAAAAATAATCAAAGTCTCGAGTCCCGGGAATTCCCGGGACTTTAAAAATTTGGGTCTCGAGTCCCGGGAATCGGAAAAACCCGAGACTTCAGAATCCCTATTGCCAAGCCAGCATTGATTTTTTGTTCTCTTCCCAGAAGCCATCTATCCATATTAGCACTACGAATTCTATCGTAGCTGCACGAATATGGCAAGTAAACACAGTACGAGATAACTTATAGTCGGCGCCCTAGCAAATAACGCAATCTACGAGTTATCTCATAGTTGGCAGTCAACGTGTAAGCAAAATTGTTGCTGAATACTAATCAAAAAATTTGGTACGCAATTGATGTTTCATTTCCATTTCAATCCAATATGCTAAAACGACTGACTGCCATAGAAGTTTCACATTAAACCAAAGATCGCACGCCTCGACACTCAACAAATGGAGTCGATTTTTCATCAATTTAGTGTCGAATTGGTCCAATAAATCAGCATAATATTTAAAAATGTTTTTAGGTTTTTGAACTTTTTCTGAAACATTGGCCAGAAAAGTTGGGAGAAACATGGCAGAATATCCCAAAATACTCAATTCAGAGGCATAGTCTTTCCCTTCTGTCTGTCTCGGTCACTATTTTTCCAGCTGAAGAAACATGTTCGCCTGATAAAGTCCCAATGTTTTGACTGTTCTTTAATTTATGGTGTGTAGTGATGGATCTTTGTTTCATCCACAGCTACAAATACCATAGAAACCCTTTTAGACTGCACTTACATGGGTTTGGAAATCAAAATTGATTTTTTTTTTATCTAATGGTAAATGTCAAGAATATTTTCCCAAAGATTCAAGTCAATCGTAGAAAAACTCTAGGAAAGAGAGCCTTTTGAAATTCCTCTTATTAGTCGGGTGACCGGGAGCGTCGCAAGCATATCGAAGCAGCTGCTCAACTATTGTCTGTCTTTCTCGCTTGCTTTCTAAGGGTTAACGTTGCTTGTCGAACCAAGAGGTTTCCTTGAGATTAAACGTGTGCTTTGTGAATTTTTTTGCAAAACGTAGTCGCATAAAGATTGCTGCATTGTCGCTTGCCCTTTCAACAAAGGAATCTCAGCTCTATTAATTTTTTTGTGCGGTATGGATATTAAACATGGCCAAAAACATTGCCAATAAACGACAGAAAGATGAACTTCGCATACACATAGCTTAGTAAAGAGCTGAGGCTGTGGCTTGGAGAAGTAACAATTTCTCAGGCAAGAGTAAAAGCATGCCCCGAACATTGCAGCTGCAATAGGATCTTTGCTTTATGGAGCTGGAATCAACGAATCTATGTAAGTTTAAAAAAAATTCTTCATTTTATTCTCAAAACTCTATTTTTTAAGGTGGTGATTAAGACACGATTTCTCAAAAACTAATGCACCAACCTTATTAAAATTTTGCCCAACTTTAATGTTTCCTCTATTTTATTTTTTCTCCTCATTTGCTATTTTCACTGCTTGATTTATTTTTGCCATCCTTTTGTCGACTTAGGTGGTCTTAACCTAGTCTTAGCCTGTTAGTAGAATTGGCCCTGCTCATAAAAAGTAAGAACTTTAATGTATTCTTTTATTTCCGTAAAAATGGTAAAACAAAGACAATTTTATGATATAACTTTATTAAAATTAAATTGTTTATAAACATACCAGCTGGTTTCCATCCACAATTGATATATAAATATGTATATTCGCAATGATAACTAGCGAGATTTGATTACTCGGAGGAACATGGGAATAAAGACAATCTGAGAGATCCACCGTAGCACATTATCTTATCAGCCGGCTGCCCGCAGGTGCAGGGCACTCACACGGCAAGAGGACTTGTGTTTTTACATCAGATAGAAACACAATGTTCATTAAGGGTAATTTATTGATAAGCATAATTTCTATCAGTAGACTCCAATACTTTACGGACCTAACAAATACAATTAACAATTAAATAATTACTGTTTCTCGTGATTTATACATAATTAGTCGTTGGAAAGATGCGAAGACAACAATATATAATTATCTACAAAACATAGCGTTGCAAGCCGCGCTATTTAGGCTTCGAGCTCCAGAGCAACGCCCACCTTGTGACCACCTCCGTTGAAGTTCTGGCCGTCAATCAAAGCTGACAGGGTAAGAGTGATTCCTGAAAAATATTAAAAGAAACAATACATTAATTTAATGAACTTTGATGAAAATGATGTCACAGCCGAAATTCAAAGGGATGCAATTCATACTTTTAAATAAGCTGTGAGCAAATTGAATTGAAACGTTGAATCTTATAATAACAAATTAAATGCATAACCCACAGCCTTGCCATTCTTCATGTGCTTCAATGCCCTTTTGATTTCTTCCACAGTTATCTCATTCACACTGTCGTCACCATTCATACATCCATTGGACGCCTCAAAGGAATCATCACTCACATTCCCATTACTCTCATACATTTCTTCAAAAAACTTTTATTTCGTTTTCCTTCCTAAGCATCTTTCCATTCTTTGACATTATAGTATTCACACTACCTCTTTTCGTGTCACTTCGAGACTTTTTAACTTCCTTCCTAAAGACCTTGATATTCTCTCGGAAGTTCTGTGTCAATTTTCGCCTTGTCCTTCCTCAAACGCTCTTTTCTTTCTTTACTCCGTGCTTCACTTTTCTCTTGCATACATCATACAAATCCTTTGTTAGAGTAAATCCATTCACATCTCCATTCTTCATTGCCAAGAGGTCACACCAAGCTTTTTTCTTCTCATTTACAAGATCTCTAATCTCATCATCCCACCATGCATCTCCTTTCTTCTTTCCTTGGACGGTCACACCGCACACTTCCTTGGCTGACGGCTCTCTTTGATGTGTTCCCATGCACTATGAATATCGAGCTCTTCCATATCCTTCTTATTTAACCTTTCAGCGGTTTTCCTTTCCAATTTTTCCCTGGTATCCTTCTCTTGCAATCTTTCGATTTTGACCCTAGTCGGGGCTACCACTGTTTTTCTCTTAGATCGCCACCCATGAAACAGATTCACTCTTGCTACTACAAGAAAGTGATCCGATTCAATTTTCATACAGATGTACTTAAATCGAAATATCCCAATATGTATAACGAAAAAAAAAAGTTTGTTCAAACAAAATAATAATATTGCGCAGATTGTTTTTCGCGCAAACACGCGATGGGGAATAACCCCGCAAGCCGCCGTGCCTTCGCGTCGCAGGGCACAAAGTCGCGCACATGTATACGGCTGCTTTGAACTGTGAACGTCTCTATAATACGATCATTTATTACACGCAATATTATCAGAATTTTTCATTTTAACTACTACCATCAACTTTTCATATTATACTTGAATATTTATTTACATTGATTGCTTTGTGTACGGCATTTTCGAAGGCCAGAACTACCGGCGCGGCGTTCGCGGCATTTTCTGTCACCAAAATTATCATCCGAGATTATTTTAAGTCAAATAACTGAGTTAATTAAATACAAAACTAAACAAGGGAAAATAAAATAAATAATTTTAAGAGATCGATGTTTTACTGCATGTGTTTTACGGCATACGTACCTATGTAATTTATGTGACTATTAATTTTAGAAAAAAAGTGTCAGATTCCTCAGGGACATTAGTTTTAAATACTCGTAACTTTCTTTGTTTGCTGAATATCTTATTACGTAACATTCATATAAACCAACAATGGGGACTTACTCAATATCATTTGTGATCTCTTTTAAGGCCGCGGTACTTTTTTTTGCTATGGCGCACAATATACACATTAGGAAAAAAAAATTGTTATATGTGGGAATTCGTTATAACGAAATTTATATTTTTCGGTCCCTTGGATTTCGCAATAACGAGATTTTACTGTATTGAACTCACCATCACGTAGTCTTTGCTGATAGCCAAGACCAATTTGGCTGGCATTGTTAACCTTGGCGCGCAGACTGGCATCGCTGTCCAGCTCGTACTTGCACCCAACTCCAAAGCGGGTGTTGTTGGTTCCGGCAGCCCAGTTCAGGGTAATACCGCAGTCCAACTTTGGTGATACCTTTTGGTAGATAGAACCTCCAAAGTTTGTGCCATCGTCGCTGAAAACGTAACCTTATGGTTTATGACACATTCTAAAACATTCACTGAAATAATTGTCAGTTTAAACACCCTCCCACTTACAAATTTATGGTAGCACAACAAAATGCCCACGAGACAGCCCATAGATCCAACAACATAACGACTACAAACAAAATTTAAAAAAAAAATTATGAAAGAACTTTAAATAATGGATTGACAATGGTGACAAATTCATTGAAAATATATATTACTCTTTCACCAATTCTTTAAAAATGAGTCACTGATGAAATTAATGGATGAAAATATTGAAATTTGACTTTTCAGGAATTCTGTCATATAAAGCAAAAGTGCAGTATTTTTAACTACCCTAGGAAATAAAGGACCCAGGATCTTATAAAATCGTTCTGAAGGCAAATACTACACCTTTGTTTATCCTAACCCAATATGCGTTTTTTTGTTATAATTCGCATATATGAATGTATGATTTAATTGAGAAAATTTTTAAGAATTTGTGAAAGAGTGTATATAATGATTTTTATCACCATTATCAATTCATTAATTAATTTAAAGCTCTTTTATATAAAAAAAAACCTTTTGAAAATTTGCTTTTGGTCATTACGTCGTATGATCTTTTGTCACGTCGGTTTTTTGCCATGCCGCACAATTTTATACTCATTAAAATAAATACTATTTAAAAATAAACATAACGATTCAGACACAGCGAATACCGCTGTGTAAAAAGTAAGACAAAACTAGCATAATACCCTCCTATTCTTAGAATATCAATAAACCATAACAATCTTGTCTTTATCACTATTATACTGGGTGTCTCGTAGCTAGTAGCAAAAACTTCAGGGGAGGATTCCTCGTTAAACTTTGAATAGAAAATATTCTTTACACTTTGCAAAAAATAATATTTTTCAAATTTCTGCAAGGCTTTAATAATTTTATTTGGCTTGTATCAAAACAAATAAATTTTTAATATTCCATAGTAGTTGCTGTAGTAATACTCCAACGTTTTACAGAAAATGTCAGATATATTGAAAAAAAAAAAAAAAATTGCAAACACTGATGTCGTTTATCTTCATAAACCGGTGGTCATCCGTTTTTCAAACTGTCAAAGTGTCAAATTGCGTTGATAGATCGTGCTATTTCAATACGAGAGAGCAAGACATGAACAAACCTCATATCAGATAAACATTGCACAAGCGTATTTACTTACGTATTCCTTGCAAGACAGAAAGGTTGCGATGAAACGAGACAACCATAAGGAGTGCCGACACTTAAAATATATGGAAACGCCCGAGAGCAAGTCGTGCTTGCGTATTATTATCTGAATTTAAATGTTTTAAGTCTATAATTTTAAAAAGCGTATTTATATTTCTCCAATAATTTATTTGTTGTAAAAAATAGTAAACAACAATTTTTCTTATATAACTGGTTTTTTAATTTAAAACTTATGTCGCATAAGCGCATTTAAATATTATTTTGACTTCCGGCTGAAATGTCAAAACGGATAATTTTTTTTAGTAGAATATTTTTTAGAAGAATTTTTAGAAGAATTTTAATAGAATAAAAAAAAACTACTACAACAATATGTATTGAATTAAAAAGAAAATTAACCATTTATCTATATTTTAAAAATTATGTCGTAAATTAATATCTTACTTGACTTTACAAATTACAATGATATCTCCGCGAATATAGCGAGGCTTTCATAGTCACCAAAGCACGAGTCAGGACAGAGAAACTGGCGTTCGTTTAGTGTAAGATTATGAGTAGAAAAGCAAATTAATATAAAACTAGTTAAAAAAAAAAACTTATTATCTGCGATGAATAGATTGCTCTCAAATATATAATCATATTATTTGAACTAATGTCAAATTTGGCATAAAAACACATTTTAAAGTGATTTTTTATGAAAAAGTGAATGCACTGCGAAAAAGCGTCCGCCTCTACCACTGGCACGTGGAATCTGATTTCAAAACTGCATCATTTGTTGACATATTTCACACTTTCAAATTTTTATTTTTACATTTATGATTCATGTTTTTTAATAAAATAAAAATCTGTTAAATGATGCTTGAAGTCTCAAAGTGCAGGAGTAAATACAATATATATATATATATATATAAAATCATATCTTTATATGAAAAAAAAAGCGTTTGAAAATCATCAAAAAATGTAAAAATTTCTTGCAAATTTTAAACTTTATAACTTTAATAATATTGAATATTTCTTAATTTTCTTAATACGGATTCTAGATAATTAAGTAAACTTGATACGTATAAAAAAACATATTATGCCTACATACAAATATAAATTGAACCTTTGTTCAACCTAGAATACTAAAAACGATTTTTTTGGCAGCGGTCTGTCGATTAATGTTTATATTTTCTTAATTATTGTAAATAATGTTAAATTTATTACTTTTACATAATAACAAAGGTTATCTCTAAGTTATCGCCCAAAAAAAATTGCAGTCTATCATAAACATTATAATATAAATGAATAAAACCCACATTTTCGTAAAAAAAAAAAACACCAAAATATGCATTTGCAGTGAATGTGCTGCCTTAACTGTCTACATTTCACCCAAAATGTAAAGAAGATTTACTATTCAAAACTTAATGAGGAATACTTCCCCTAAGTTTTTGCTAGGAGCTGAGAGAAAGCCTGTATGATACATTATATACTTTTGACATTTGTTGTCTTGACATTTCTATAGAAACTTTATGCAGATGTCCCATCTATTTTGTGCCTTACTAAGGCCCGGTTGTTTCAAGTTCGATCAAAGTAAGCGGTCGAGCAAAGCATAGATTTTTACGAAAACGGATCGTCTGATTGGTGGAGAACGTAAAAATCTATGCTTTTAAAGAACGCTTACTTTAATCCAACTTGAAACAACCGGCCCTAATATAATAACCTTGTTATTATTCTCAGAATTAGAGATGTACTCCTAACATATAGTGATAATAATAACACAAAGGAGAGAAAATTGTATTAATATATTCTACGTGCATTATGTGTTAAAATATGAATATAAGTAAATTTGCATGAATCATCTATACCTATAAAACTCAATGTCTGTCTGTTCTCTATACAAATCCACACCGTTTGTCCGATTCGATTCAAATTTTGCATACATGCTTTGGGACCCGGCGGGTAACATAGGCAACATTTCCCCCCTATTCTCATACCCCTATTCTCATACCCCTTCCCTTCCCCCTGACATATTTTCGATGTAAATCCGTACTGTTTGACCGATCGGACTCAAAATTTGCAAACATATTCTTTAGGACTCGGTGAGTAACATAGGCGATATTTTCCCCCTATTCTTATACCTCTTCCCTTCCCCTAGCATATTTTCGATGCAAATCTGTACCGTTTGACCGATCGGACTCCAAATTTGGAAACTTATGCTTTAGGACTCGGCGAGTAACATAGGCAATATTTCCCCCCTATTCTTATACCCCTTCCCTTCCCCCTGACATATTTTCGATGCAAATCTGTACTGTTTGCCCGATCAGATTCAAAATTTGGAAACTTATTCTTTAGGACTCAGCGGGTAACATAGGCAATATTTCCTCCCTATTCTCATACCCCTTCCCCTCCCCCTGACATATTTTCGATGCAAATCTGTAGCGTTTGACTGATCAGACTCAAAATTTGGAAACTTATTCTTTAGGACTCGGCGAGTAATATAGGCAATATTTCCCCTCTATTCACATACCCCTTCCCCTCCCCCTGACATATTTTCGATGTAAATCTGTACCGTTTGACCGATCGGACTCAAAATTTGGAAACTTATTCTTAAGGAATCGGCGAGTAACATATGCGGCATTTACCCCCTATTCTTTTAACCCTTTCCCTCCGCTGATTTATTATTGATGCAAATCTGTACCGTTTGCCCGATCGGACTCCAAATTTGGAAACTTATTCTTTTGGACTCGGCGGATAACACAAGCTACATTTTTTCTCTCCTCTTTTACCCCTTACCTTTCCCCCTGATATATTTTCGATTAAAATCTATACTGTTCGAATCAAACCTTTTTTTCCCCCAAATTTTTATTTTTAACCTCAATCCTTAACCCGTGCAACGCCGGGTACGAACAGCTAGTAGTATATATAATGACAGAATTATCTACAAAATCCAGGAGCCATGTTATAATGAGTGATTCTGATTAAATGTATAAATTAAAGTGAAGGGTATATTAATAGACCTCTATTTGTCGATTGTAGTAAATTATTTCTGGAAATAATTTATACTGAGTTTGCTTTTCAGCCAGAGGTTACGGCTGAAACCATAACCTCTGGCTGAAAAGCAAACTGATTATTTAACGGTAACAAAAGAATTGTATCCAACATTTTTTTTGCATATGTGAGGGAAAAATATTATTGGAAAGAAAATAATGTCATTTCATATAGTTGAAAATGCAACTCACACATTGGTGTGCAGTACAAAGTCATTGCTGGTGAATCCCAAAGCAAAATTGTTCCTGGTAATGGCTGCCTTCTGCGAGTCGAAGCGCATTTGATAACCGGCCAGCCAGTTCTGGTACTTGAATACGGCCGATGCATCCACCACGGGGCCAGATCGATCCAAATCCACATCGCAGTTGAATGCGCACAATTCATTTACATAGGCGGATTTCAACTTGCCGGTCTTGCTTCTGCAAAATGATAAAAACATATTTCAGACAAAGATAAGTTGGTCAGTTGCATCAAGCTGTGCTTTATTAACTGACAAGAAATGCTCTTTGAATGTAATAAAATAGTAATAAGGAACAATAATATGAACCTTTGGTACTAGAAAGTAATTACTTACCCGGTCTGGGGAGCGAAGGAGGTATCGAGAGAAAGCTTTAATCCTTTGGCTAGTTGGTCCTGAACAGTGATGTCCGTGGCGAGAATGTTGTCCGTATTCCATTTTTCTGTGAATGTGAGTCCATACTCTTTCACTTTGTACTTAGATTCTAAGTTACCAAATACCTGTAACAAAAAAAGTATGTATAGTTATGATGGTAATCTACTAAATATACAGCAGTGGAAATCAAATATTACTGTGAATGATAGTCATGGTGGAGTGGGAATACGTCAAAGGCTTGCAAGAATTATGAATTAACACATATAGATATTGTTTTAAATCAGAAAAATTTATAAAAAAATATGTATTCCCAAAAAAAAAGATAGGAAATTGAGTAAGAATGTTAACACATATTTTGAATAACTCATCAACATACTAATTAATTTTACAATTAATAATTATTGTTTCATTCCTTTAAATTCAGCATTAAAAAATGGTATTACTTTTTCATTTTGTATACACCAAAATCAAAAGGAAACGCTTTTCACCAGGTCTGCCCAGTTTTCTTAATTCTTTCCAAGGCATATATATAAATTTAAAACATTTTGAAAACCTAAAAAAAAATTAAGACATCTCACAGAGACAAAGCTATTTATATGGGAAAGTATGTATGGTATTCTTTTTTTAGGCGTCTTCATAGCTTACCTACCACCTGTGATGAGCTAACGTAAGTGATCACTGTACCAATACAACATTCACTGATCCACCCGTGAATAGAACACACAGCCATCATGTTTAGAATGTTGTACAGATGGTATTTATGTAACTCGCTTACTTTATTTAATATAACTATAAACGCTATACCTTTGTAAGGCATCTATAATTTATCTTAATCCGATGGGGGCAAAATTCAGTAATTGTCTTCTGAAAGATTTGAACATTCAAAAAAAATGTTCATGTGGCAAATTTAGGATGTATAGTTTATTATTTATTATATTTTCCGGGTCGCAGTAAAACTGAGGAAGAATCGAGGCATATATTTATCCTACGACAATCAACTGGTTAATAAATCAGTAGCAAAGTAATTTCTATGTGATGTGACATCTTTAGCTAGTAGCAAAAACTTTACAGGTGGATTCCTGCCTTGATAATGAGTCGAAATGTTCAAGTAACCATGACCTAATATCAATAGTTATGGAGATATGTTAGTGGTATCATCAGTAGCAAAGTAATTTCTATGTGATGTGACATCTTTAGCTAGTAGCAAAAACTTTATAGGTGGATTCCTGCCTTGATAATGAGTGAGATAATGAGAGAGAATGAACATGTTCAAGTAACCATGACTTAATATCAATAGTTATGGAGATATGTTAGTGTTCTTGTGAGCTGTGAATGTAGAAATTAAAAGTAATTTATTTTGAAGTGATTAATTAAACTATATGTAGAGTATTAACCTTTCCCGATTCCTGGATAGAATTCACCCCACTGCTGAATTCAACCCCAGAAGAGCTCTTGGTCTTAACATCTAATTTTAAGAATCCAAAGTGATAACCCTTTCCAAACACGTCACGGGCGTGTTTTCCAAGATCGCCATACGCTGGAGCAGCCATGATCTAGAAAATATTCAACAAAGTAGTTTGAAATAACATAAAGGACATTTCATTTATTATTCTGTAATAAAATTCTTTTAAAAAATAAATCAATAGTAGAGATAATTGCAGATAAGGTTATCTGATTATTCTCATATTGATTTGTGGTGCTCAAATAAAGTGACTATACTATGAATTACAAACATTATGGCTGATTTATGCAACATTTGATAAATTACATTTATTTGACAGACTTTCAGAGAACTGTGAACAGTGATTATCTAGAAGATCTAGTAGGGAGCGGCGTGTTTGGGTGTTATATCATGATACTAATAGAACTCACACGACGGCTAATCTATCCCAACATTTCACTCTAATAAAACGGCAATTGGTTACAGGATCAGTATAGAGCCAGGGTTGGATGTCATAACATAATATTATCTCACAAACTTGATTTTATTTTATATTTTGGGTAATATACAGACAGGCCATTAAAGGTACCAATAAATAAATTATTAAATCAGAAAGGCATTTTTTAATTTTCACAATCAAAATATTCAAGATTTCCTTTCCCATGTGTGATGGGCTACTGTATAACATACATATTCTTACTTTGGTCAATTAAACTGTATATGTGGACTTTCAACATGTCGACTTTGACGTTATACATGTCAAAAGTATTCAAAAAATATTGGGCCTGAATTTCATAATAAAATTTCAGGATTACATAACGTTTCAATGACGGCGGATAGTGAAATAATGGGGTTGGACTTTAAAACAAACATTTGACTTTAAAAATGTCCAAAATGATGCGTGGATGACTGATATAGTCAACTACGTGATTCTCGTCATTCGTCTCCGACTGCTGCCCGAACCATGGCTGAGCATAATGGGTGATGCAGCACTCTGAAATTTACACACAAGTGGCGCGAGTTGGGACGCATGAAACGGCTGGATAAGGGCTAAATATTTTATAAAAACCGTGGCCCCTACAGCGTGAAAAATCTATAAATACGTAAATGTATAAAATAAAAATAACCGATACCAAAAAAATTTAATAGACCGGCAATCCACTTATAACCTAAAAATTATTCAACGGTACGATAATCATTTGCTCGTGTAAAAATTTATAGAATTTGTTTACTCACCAATAAACGAGTTTTATATTTTAAATAAAATTTAAAATATTGCTAATTTCCACTCAAACGCGGACCCGGGGGACTAACAACCTAGCCAACAAGCTGAAACCGACACGAAGTGAGCGGACGGCAGTTTGGACAGTAGATTGCAGAGGGCGTTCGGATCGAACAGAGGGTTTAAGATTATATTTTACTTGTTAAATCAGATAAATATATGACGTAAAAGTTTATTTAAAAGATAGATATAACTTATTAATGTTAAATGGGTATATTTAATTTAAACATATCATCATTTGAAGACAACATAAATGTTTTTAAGCTCAAACCCCTATTACGGAAGTAATACGCGTAAGGTCAGGTGAGAAGCAACTTTTCACCGATTTATAAATGCTGGAAAACCCTTAACAATAAATAAAAATATGCCAAAAAATATTTTCAGATTTTAATAGATGTTTTGAATATTGTGAAGAAATTGTAAGCACAATTAATGGTACGGGCAAAGAAGAGAAATGAGCGGGTATTTTTGAATGGACTAGCCAAATAGAAGTACATATCTGCAAAATTTCAGTGAAACTTTTGAAATAAATTTTCGACTAAATAAACAAAATTTCATCGAAACTGCAATTAACAATATGAAATCTTACTGCAATTAACAATACTAAATAAAAACGTATTGCTAATATTTTTGGAATATAGACGAGGATCAAAAATATCAGGTTTTCAAGATTGTTTTAAGATTCTTCTAGTCTATTCTGACCTCGACTTTTTTTGGCAATTGGCAATAGGTATATATCGAAACTATACACTAAATTAATTTCTAAAAACACTAGTGGAAACAACAGCGTAATTTTAACAATATTAATATAATGTTTAAACCACTTAATCAATCTTTTTTATGTTTATGACGCAAAAACTATTTGGTAGCAACATTTTATATAATGTTTATCAATGCTGACTTGCAATTTATTCGTGGTGGAAAAGTCGCAATATAGCTAGTACAAAACTAATTAACTTATTATTATCACTTATTAAAAATCAGAATTACAATAGGCGTGGAGGGAAATAATTTCATTTTTTTGGGACACGGAGCCAGAACACCAGGTGGAGGTGTTTCGCATGTTAGATCACCGGGTCTACCCGGTGATTTATTATCTATTGTCACTGGTGTAAAACTCATTTTATATTAATATGTAGAAATTTTTAAACAATATTTTAATAATTCACGATCACTGTCTTTCATAATACACACACGACTACTGTCATCGCGAAAAAATGAACATCAATCAACACATGCAATGCAATCTAAATTTTAAATTTTTATTATTTGGCAATATAGTGTAAACAGTAACCTGTCCTAAATACCCTATGTACCCATATATATATACTTGACGATTTATCACCCAAATTCTGTTTTAATTATTTTTTTCGCAAAATTAAGAAAATTATTCATTGGGTAGGTGTTTACTGAGTACCTACCTGTTGGCATGAACGTTAGTTTAAAAAGGGGAGAACTGTGAACGGTGAGTACGTAAAAATCTCCGGCCTCGGACTAATTATAATGGTAACGGTCTAACGTAAATGATTTACTGCGATAAGATTTCCTTAAATCGATCGATTATTTATCGACACATTCATCCACACATACAATAGACAAATTAATAATTCGAAGCATCGGCTCTCATCGGTTTTCAGTAAGTGTATCACCGAACGAGACCTTTTTAATACAAGTAATTTTCAAACAGCTTGAATATTTTCGACTCTGAATAAGAATATAATATGTTTTTAAAAATGTTTTATTAGCATAATACACCAATAAAATATTATTAAAAACAAATTATTGTTATGCACGTAAAATATTTTTTGCTTTATTAAGTTATTGCTACAAAATTATATTCTAAATCAGTCCTCGTGGAGATTCAGGACTGGAGAAAGCTGGAACAAGACCGAGATGAGAGGCCAAGACCCCCACCAAATTGTGAGCCAAAAGTGATGATTCTAAATCGTTAATATATTGCCACAATTTGAAAGACCTATACTGAAGGTCACCACGAGGCACTATTTGTAGGAGAGGGGTCAATAATCGTGCTGATAACTTGGTCCAGAATTGATATTTTTATTTAAAATTTTCGTGATAATCACTTAAAATATAATGTAAGATTTTTATATTACATATTAAATCAAAAACATTATACAGGGATATTTGGAAAACATTAATAACCTTGCAGGACTATATTTCTGCCTTGATTATGAGTCAAAAATGTTCAAGCTATCATGACCTAATATCAATAGTTATGGAGATATGCGACATCAAAGTTTGCATTTTTTTTTTCAATATTTATGACTTATTTTTTGTAAAACGTTGGACTATCATTACAGTAACTCATATTGATTACGAAAAATTTATTCATTTCAATACAATTAAATACTGTAATGATAGTCCAATGTTTTACAAAAAATAAGTCAGAAATATTTTTAAAAAAATGCTAACTTTGATGTCGCATATCTTCTTTTAACTATTGATATTAGGTCATGATAGCTTGAACATTTTCAACTCATAATCAAGGCAGAAATATAGTCCTGCGAGGTTATGTTTTCCAAATAAACCTGTATACATAACATTTATAAATAATAGGAGGAAAAAAAGTTTGCATTTTTCTTTCAATATTTCTGACTTATTTTTTGTAAAACGTTGGAATATCATTACAGCAACTTATATCGAATATGAAAAATTAATTTTCTTGAATACAAGTCAAATAAAACAATAAAAACTATCGAATTCCAATTGGAAATTTTTCACGGTTTTTATCATTTTATTTAACTTGTATTGAAACGAATGAATTTTTCGTAATCGATATAAGTTACTGTAATAATAGTCCAACGTTTTACAAAGAATAAGTCAGAAATATTGAAAAAAAGATGCACACTTCGATGTCGCATATCTCCATAACTATTGATATTAGGTCATAATAGCTTGAACATTTTCGACTCATAATCAAGGTAGGAATATAGACCTGCGAGGTTATTAATGTTTTCCAAATAACCCTGTATATAAATAACCCAAATAACAGTTAATTTTTTTTTTTGTTACTTAAAATGTCTACTTTTTCACGCCTCTGACTACCCGTAACTCCTTAAAAGTAATTTTAAAAAAATAACTTCAAATTAACTAAATTATCTCTAATGTATATCCTGTTATATAAATATTATTGTATTATATATGTATGGATCACTCAGAAAGATGTTCATTATTTTTAGTTGAGTTTCTGCAAAATGCCACCACGGTTGCTACAGTAGCCGGCAAACATCTTGAAATTTTACAGCATAGTGGGAGGAAGTTTGCGCATGTACCATTCCATCAAAGAGACCCAAATTTTGTCTTCTGCGCATTCCCCCACTACGCCAAAAAATTTCAAGAAGTTTGCCGGCAACTGTATTTTGTACGTTTTTTTTTCTTTTCATCTTTTTCCATTACAGATATTGATTATTTCATTTACACTAACTTCAAAATACATATTATGTATGTAATACATACTCGTACCTGTGGCGATTTAGGTTGTCGGATGCACAAAATATTTTTGAGTCCCTTCCCCCAAATTTTTGTCGGGTGTCAGGGGGTTTGTTGGATGTCGGGGGATTTGTCAGATGTCAGGGGGTTTATCGGATGTCGGGGGGTTTGTCAAATGGCAGGGGGTTTATCGGATGTCAGGGGATTTGCCGGATTTCGGTTATGTTTTTTTTAAGAATGATATTCTAATAGACATTTTTTCTAAGTTTGATAAAAATATTGATGTTTTTTAGTACTTTATTACAATATAATATTTTTAATAATTTTATTTCAGTCCTGCCCTTCTTAAGTACCTACTTACATAAAAAAATATATATGTATAAGTGAATAATATTAAATTTTACAATGTCACTGTTGCTTTAATTAAAGTCAATCACACATTTGACTTCAAAAGTAACATAGATTTCGCTTCCTATCAAGATATAGGTCCCTACTACGAGTTTTCCGACATTTTGAAATATTTTTCAGTCAAATGTGAGAGATTTAAAACCTGACCTCCCGATATATGACTTCTTTATCCCGTTTCAAGCCACGTGGCTGGCTGGGCTGGCCTTTTCCCATAAAATGTGACGTTTGTGCAAATTCAAAAATAAACTTCTGTCTGGGGAATACTGACATGACGTCACAGAGAGCTACATAATTGTTGTTTCAGGACAGTATGATTAGTAAGTAACGTAATCAAAGCACATGCCATCGCCAATATGCCAACGTCAGTAAGAGATTTCTGGAAATGTTCCAAGATATCCACGCTCAAACATTGTGGATTCAAATTAGAATCTTCAAAATTATTTTATTTTGTTTAATAACGTAATTAAATAAGCGTAATAATACCAATTTTCAAATTACAAACAATTATGTTTTGCTTTTATGTAACTCCGTATTTCAATTGAAGATTAAACAAGTTATTCAAAAGTTTGAAATTTTCTTACGGCCTTTTAACAACTGATGAAAAAATCACTTAAGCAATCGAAAATACTGAAAGTCAAAATAAAATGCATAAAAATGTATGTTAAACTGTGCAGACTGCTAAAAATGCAAACTGTAGGTAGCTTGCTGGTGTTAGTGCCCCGTTCCAGGGCACCAGCAAGTTAGTCCTATTATCACAGCACAAGCGTTTAGCTTAATTTAAAAATAATAAGAATATTGACGCGATACGTAGATGTTCGCATCTCTATTAAAAAAATACTTTAAATATTGCCTAAAAAAATCATTAGGCGTATAGAAGAAGTTTTTCAATTGAACCTCAGAATGCATGCTATATTTTTTAATTTTCCGTAAAAAAGTTTTTATTTTATTCATATTCACTTCACGAGTAGGTATATAATTATTTATTTAAATTTTAAGTAGCCTATACTTCTATATTAAACAACGAGTCATCTCAACAGTGTCTGGAAATTATTCACAGTGCCTTCTCTTCTTCTCATAGCCTGACAGCATCGGCTTGGGGTAAATTATGGGTAAATTCAGCGTTAATAAACAATTTAGCTAGTGGCCTACAACAATGTAGGTACCTAACCACTACAGTGACTTGGTAGGTACTCACATTAGATAACTAACTAAATTACACTGTATATCTCATGCAGCTCGTTGTTGACATTGTGAAAGCTTCCAACAGGAATAATAATTTGTAAAATTCATCACAACAGAAAATTTAATTATGAAATATATAAATCATTTCACACTAAACTTGTAAACGGTATTTTTTAGAGGCGAAGAAATTTAAATTGAAATAAAATACAGATTAATGTTTTTAATATCCGTGAAATTAGCTTTACTTGACAGATAATTTTATATCATTAATATTCAAATGTGATTTCGGGCATGCGACCGCCGTGGCTGGCGCGCAGGTAGGTACGTATTATAATCTGGAGGTACAATTTTCACACACTCTTCGCAGTACCTAAATCCGGCTGAATTTTCTTTAAAATATATATAATTTTAAATAAATAGAGATGCGAACACGTAATACCTACGTGTTACATCAATATTCTTACTATTTTCAAACCAAGCTAAATGCTTGTGCTATGAAAATAGGACTAACTTTCTGGTCTGGAGTGAGGTTCGAACCCGCGACCTTTGGATCACGAGACGAGAGTCCTAACCACAAGACCAACAAGCTACTCCACTTCTATCGTATCGAAAGATTGTAAAAATTATTAAAAACCGCTTTATTACGATCTGTTGTGTATACCCACCTATACATACATATTATATTGTATATTTATTTTAGTTTTTAAATTATTTTGTTCTGTTAGGAAAAGTAAGAAATTTTCTTTGCAGGTCTGCTATAGAAAGTGTATGTTTGACAAGTCATAAATAATAAGTAGAATACTACTACTAAACATTTTATAGAGTAGAAGGAGATAGGGAGGAATGTGTTTTTTTATTTGAAATCTGTTTTACTTTACGAACGTGATAATAAAAAAAAATCTTTGAAATCTTTAATACGGTTACGTGAAGTTTGTGAACCGCAGCCAACGGTTAAGCAGATAACATTTTAAATAATTGTTGAAGCGTACACCGCACTAATACTTTTTATTTCTACGAACATAATATTTTACCAATTTGTTTCAAGAATAATCACAACCAAAAATAACTGTCTGGGTTTTAATTGTAATCTACTAATATTCAATGGCAGGGTCAAACTTTTATTTGTAGGCTATCCTACAAATAAAAGTTTGACCTAAGTTATTATTATATAATATATTAATTATAAGTAGATAGTAGGAATGAATCATAATATCGCATATTAGTTATTACCTAATTTTAAAGTCTTTATAATATTATTATTATTATCAATGCAAAGTTTGCATTTTTTCAATATTTATGTCTTGTTTTCTGTACACAAAAACCTTACAAAACCTTACAAAAAAATATATTTTTCAATTTTCTGCAAGGTTTTAATCATTTTATTTGATTTTAATCAAATCGAATGAATTTATAAAACTGATGTAAATTACTTTCATGACCTAATTAATATTCGATACAAACAACTTTCACGGTGGATTACAGTCTTAACATTTTACAAAAGAAAAACCAGATACATTGAAAAAAATGCAAATTTTGATTTCGTTTAATGGAAAAGACTTCCCCAAAGTTGATTTGATTATATAGTTGTGAGACACTTGTACCTGTAATATCTCGCTCTTGTGAAGTCGCTGAAGTCTGCCAGCAGCCGACACCTGTATAAAGCCTAAAATCTGTTGTAGATTTGAACGTGGTGCAATTGTAACGCATTTTCACGGCATTTCTGTGTAGTTTAGGTACTCAGTTTGTTTTCAAGTTTTTCGTGCAAGAATATATGTATACATTGTTTTTAATCTAATTTAATTCCGCGTTATATTAATTTATTTAAGGTTCATATTAGGTACTTTCCACCAATTTTCTTTTCTATAAAAAAACAGTTTGTCCTATTAAAATTTTCATTAAATTTTCAAAGAAAGCAAATGCTTTGTGGCTTGACAAAATAATTTTAATAAAATATATATTTTGTTTTAAGTTACTTTAATAATTAGAGATAAACTTTTAATTAATGTTAAAGATAGAGAAGATAAACTAAGCCATTCTGGCATCTATAAATTGAAGTTTAGTGACTGTCCAGATTTTTATGTTTGTAAAATTACGAGGGACATTAATCAAAGAACACATTAGATGCCTAACAAATGTGGATTTTTTTAAATTTTCTAAACATTTAATAAATTCGGACCACACTTAATAAGGGTTCAGGGTAGGTACATAAAAATGGTATGGGCGTGCGCCTTAATAATTTAGAAGCATTAAAGATAATTAAAACAATAAATAATAAAAGTCACATACTAAATAGGTAATCAAATTAACATATCTAATTGTCAAATTTTACAGTTGTTCCCATTCTCCTTATATAATTCCCCCGCCCCGTATCGAACACTCTGTCGCCCACTGATATGATTTCTCTCCCTCTAATTACTAAATGCAAATGTCTGTATGTACTTAGTTTATATTTTACTGTCCTGGAGAAGGTTGGGTGCAACCGAAACCGGTAGGCATGTATATTATATCAACAAAATAGCTTAAAACAAAAAAAAGTAAACCATAAAAACCAAGTTTTTACAATACTCCCTTTCTCATTTTCGGGTTTCTTGTCTGCCATATGCGTCGTGATCTCCATACAACTTACTGATTTGTATGAAAAAACCATTAAAAATTTGAAAAATCCAAAATTATACTATAATTATTCTTTTTTTTAACGAAAATTTGATAGATCTTCTTGATCGTAGCAACGAGTCTACTTGCAAAGATCACGGGAAAAGGGTTAAAAATCGATCCAAAAATCGATCGTCAAGCAAGCAGACGCCACGAGTTAATAATATAACGGAAGTATATATATATATATACATATATAATTTAAAATATAAAAAAAACTAACCCATAAAAACCAAGTTTTTATTTTACTCCCTTTCTTTGTAAATTAAGTTTACCATCATGTAATAATTGATTGACCGAAAATGAAACATGTATAGACAAATATCTATGTCAAAAATCTCTAAAAATATCTCTTTATTATTTAATTTCTTCCCGAAAAACCGAA
>JADDOH010009949.1:0-46183 GCA_016648135.1 Agrypnia vestita | reverse complement strand
TCTAAATTAACATTCATCCCACATATGGAATCGGTAATCGCTAAAGCATATCGACTCCTTGGTTTAATTGCCAGAACGTCAAAGCCATTTCAATCAACGTATACATTAATCTCTTTATATTTTTCATTTGTACGCAGTCAACTGGAGTTTGGATCAGTAGTCTGGAACACTCATTATTCTACATACAGTGAGCGACTTGAAAATATCCAACACAAATTTTTCAATATTTTAAATTTCCGTTCCCGTTTAGAATTCAACTCATACACAGAAAGCGAGTGTTACCTTAAAATCCCTCCTCTATCATATCGAAGATGCATACAAGATCTGTGTTATCTTTATAAAATCTTAAATAACTTGGTTGACTCGCCCTATTTATTAGAGCAAATAGGTTTAAGTTGTCCTACATACTCAACGCGTTCAAATAATTTATTTTACGCAAACTTTGGTAGGACTAACTACTTAAAAAACTGCTTTGTAACTCGTTGCACCTCAAAATACAATATGTTGAATTCTACAAATAATCTAGACATTTTTACTGACAATTTGCTTTTATTTAAAAAGAAACTCCGTAATCTCATTTATGACTATTGATTTGATACTTCTTTAATTGAATCCCATTCCCTGCCTCTCCCCACCCCTCCCATTTTATGCATTATCATAATTTAAATCTTTGAAATATTTATTATTCATCACATATTCTTTATCATTGTTTTTTATATAGTTTTTTTTACCAGCTTTGAGGAAACTTTACTGGTCATACTCACGAATATTTTTTTGATATTATATTAAAAAAATTAAAATTGTACTGTATGTTTCCCAAATAAAATAAAATAAAAATAAAATAAAAAAATCTCCCTCCTGGAATGCGCAAGGAATGCTACAGACCGCAATAGGAGGCAAGTCATCCATCAAGTAGTCACACACACAATTACAATTAGTCGCAATCGAGAGTAAAACGAAGGAGCACGAATGAAACAAAACAGTTTTTCATCACTTGCCTTTTATGTACTCATCAAAATCGAGATGTATTTAGGCAACCCAACCTTATTATGTAATCTCGACCACGAGGCAGAAAATAATAACTCACAGACAAATAAAGCGAAGAGAGGCCGCCGACATTTAGGGGTGGAAGTAAACTGTCTTACTTTATGACCGCTCTATTTTCTAGTGGGCGCGGACATTGATTAAGGAAATCTAATCCTGGGACTCCGGCCCAAATTACAGATTTTATGATTCCAAAAATCTCATATTTTGAATTAAAAGAAAATGATAAATCATGCGAGATCTTGCTAAACCAGTCGACATATTATTCGTAAAAATAAAATTTTCAATTTCTCATTATTATTATCAGTCTTGCATTATATAATATCATATTGTTGAGAAATTGAACTTGATCCTGAGATCCCAAGGTTATCAAAATAGAATCCCGAAATTTGATTAAGTTAACTCGGGATTGGATTCACAAATCAATATATCCCTCTCTGAATGTTTTGGCAGTCACGGCTGTACTGGAAGCACGAAAATTTATAGAAAGAAGCATGCGGGTAGCGGTGACGCTCACTCACTAAAATTTTATAAATTCAAATATCCGAATTCTTCTATTTAAGTATTTTTTTTACTTTTTTGTCTAGTCTTTACTATGTCCAATAACTCTGTCCATCCAGCTTTGTCCAATGATCGTTTTATTCTTTCATGTGTCTCTTTAATCCCCGTTCTCATTTTGGAATTTGCATCACTGACCCTCTGTGATAATATGTTGTATTTCTATCCAAATCTACATAAAAAGCTCATCGCATTGTAGGTATATGCCATCATAGCATGTTTGAAGTATATGCCCATGGTCATATTTCTGTTAATAAATATACTTTATTTTTATTTATACTTTATATATTCGTTATACTTTATTTTACGTTATACGTTATACGTTATATATACGTTATACAGCAGATAGTTATACTTTAATATATTCATTTATTACTAATATAATATGTTATATAAGTGTCAATTTGAATTTCAATTTATTTGATATATATATTGCAATCTTTAATTTAATTCCTACATATTATAATATTCAATAAATATAACTTAATTATATATAAATAAAATAAAAGATGTAAGAGTAGATGTGGAACAGATCAATATTCAAATTGATATTGTTAAGCATGGCGGTAGCTCTTCCAACAGGCATAACCATCGGCAGATTGCTCATGTATAGTGTAAATGTGAAACAATCCATGCTGACGCTTACGCTTACGCTAACACTTCGCATAATTTTAGGATTATTGATCATACCGCGCAACAATTGACAAAAATGCATGATCAAATACACATTACCTCTTGTCCCTAAATTATTGTAGCCATGCATACCCTGGAGAAACTCAGTTGAATAGAGCCAAGGATAATTGCCTGTACTCTCTCACGTAGATATCTCAGAAACTGCTTTTATACTTCTCTGCCTTAGAGTACTTAACCTCATGTAGCCCCCATCGAGCCACTCTCGAGTCCACTTCACTCCACATCAGGGAGTTGTAAAGAGTTCTCAGTACACGGATTTTTTTCTAAAAAGAAAATAAAAAAGTACGCAGAACAAAGTCTAGCATTCTCAATGCATTACCAGTGACTATTTCTATGTGATCGTGAAATATCAGAGGGCTCAAACCATAGCATCAAATAAAACCACTACGCAACTTTTGACCCAGCCTGTGTAGCCGTAGGCAGGCTGTAATATGGCCTACTTTTTTCGTTCACTTTATATTTATTTCTGTTCAGTTTGACTTTACTGAACAAATCTCTTTTATATGTTAAAAACATACATTCAACGGGTTAGCATCTATGTTCGCGCGTTTGTTTATGCGAAAAAAGAAAAGTACGTATATTTAAATAATGGTCCTATAAAAGTGCCTGGTATGATATCCTCATGACATTTAATTTACAAAAATAAGCCTATTACGCAAATTGTTCGTTATGACGTAATTATATATCACAACATCAATTGATATCTCAACAAATTCAAAATAAGTTTTCAAGAGTTTTTTTATAGATTCTATAGTTCTAATTAAATACATGCAGGAATCGCAAAACTTTTAGGAAATAATATAATTAAATATAAATATTTTAATAGTAAACCTCTTTAACTTTGTATTTGGGTAGAAGGTATTCCGTTGAATTAGTTAATATCACCTTTATCGAGAACTCGAAAATAAATAAAAAAACAATCAAAAATCAGTTTGATGAGTTCCACATTAAGGATTTTGGAATTATTCGCGGTAGGATCATTCGTTCTTTATTTTTTCAAGCTGGTGCCAAAAATGTACTGAACGCTTACGTTGTACAGCAGGATTAATTAAATGCGTAGAACTCGAAGTAGAAGAAAAATTGGAAAAATAAAATTAACTTTTCAGTATGACACTGACTTTTCAGTTTAATCCCTTCTACCAGAACGATTTTCTAGTAATCTATATGAATTGGGTAGTATATATTTTTCTTTATTCATTTGAACCATAATATCTTTATTTATTTATTGAAATTAACGGATATAGTCCAATAAAATATATTACGTAACATGAACAACATAAAATACAAGAAAATAAAAGATAAAGCAATTTAAAAGAAAAGGAGGAAAAAAGGAAAGGTACTAACAAGATGGAGACAAGATCTAGACTATCTAATCAGAGATTGTTTGAATCTGGACAAACTTACATCCTGTCTTGAATTTATAAGACGACATAACCGTGACATGGGAGCAATGAAATAGTTGGTTCTATGATGAACAACACTTCATTATTTCTAAGTCTACGGGAAGGGATATTGAATTTTATTTGGCCCAGTAACGAAGGCACGTCAATCAGTGTGGCCATTAAAAGGCGATTGTCTAGCAGAATGAGCAAATTTCACCATTTTTTATCATATCTTCTCTTGCGTTTTTTATCACATTTTTGTATCGAAATATCTTATTTTAAAATTTATTCATCAGGTTACATATACTTTAAAACGAAGATTTTATTAAAATGTCACAAACTAAATTATATAATTGATTAATAAATTACCAAACCTATGATGTTTTAAAAATGAAGAAAATTGCTCCACTTTGATGGCCTTTTATGGCCTGTTGAGATGTCTTTTTTATTCAATAATATTACAAAGTAAACAAATATCTTAAATTTATTACAATTATAGTAAAATCTGTTAGTTTGTTTACTTGCAATTTATGTTTTAAAAAATACTGTTTTTTAAAAGTATTTTATTTTTTGTGGTTTTTTTTCAACTCTTTTTACATGGTTGACAACTTTTTTACTTCAATAGTCAAAAGAATAGATATTATAATTTTATAATAAAAACAAAAAAATCAAAATCTTTGTCAATATTCCTGATTTTAGATATTTAATCAAGACGCAACGTATTTATGACACAATACGCAGTGCCTTGATAAATCTGAAATCGAGAATATTTTTTGATTTCTTTTGTATTAATTTTAAAATAATAATGTCTATTCCTTTAATTTATCAAAGAAAAAAGTTAAAAACTATCTAAAAAAGATTGAAAAAAACACAAAAAAAATAAAAATAATTTAAAAAACAGTGTTTTTTAAAACATAAATTGCATCGAAACCAACTAACAGATTTTGCAATAATTTTAATCAATTTAAGATAATCGTTTACTTTGTAATATTATCGAATAAAAAAGATATCTCAATAGGCCATTCATTCATAAAAGGCCCACAAATTGGAGCAATTTTCTTCATTTTTAAAACATCGAAGGTTTGGTAATTTATTAATCAATTATATAATATAGTTTGTGACATTTTAATAAGATATTCGTATTTAAAATATACATAACCTGATGAATAAATTTTAAAATGATATATTTCCGTACAAAAATGTGATAAAAACAAGAGAAGATATGAGAAAAAATGGTCCAATTTGCTCATTCTGCTAGACGATCGCCTTAATATTTTGTATATATGTATATCTTTATTCATAACTCCGTCCATCCACATTTTTTGAGTATTTTTCTGTAGATCCAGATCATGTTTGCTTCAAGTCACCTTATTGATTCTTCGATAAGCGTGCATGCTTCCATTCCATAAACAATATCACGAACACGTATTATCTGATTATTCGCATTAGTAATCCGAGGTTGAGATCATGACTGTAGATTGCGGTTCTTCATGCGGAAAAAGGTTAAACTTAAGCATAAATTTTAAGTTTAGGTATAAGTTTAAGCTTTTTCCTAATACTAAAAGTAAAAAAATATATATTAATAAAAAAAACTTAAACTAAAAAACAAAAAAAAATAAGCACTCAAGAATAATCTACAAAAAAAAATATTAGTAATCTGCAACACAATCGAGTTTTATTAGTGGGTAGATATATTTAAAATTAATATCAAAAATAATATTTTTTAAATCTTTTTTGTCATACATTCTAACCAGTATCATCTTATATCAAAATTTTTCTTCGCAGCTAACATTAAAGAATTTCACCTCGGAAATGTGCTAAGATATTATTTTAATTAATAAAAGACCTTGCGTTGTCGTTCATTCTTCAGTAATTAATCTTAGAGAGTGCATTTACACTGCATTAACTAAGCTTTGACTCGTCTTTGCCACATTATAATACATTGCTATTTATAGCGATCGGGATTACTATCGGAAACCTTTGATGGATTTTGCACAAAATCCATTAAAAACAAAATTTTATGCATGTACGAGATTCTTCGATATTTTAAATAAAAAATTCTTTGCAGGCACCTTAATGAAATTCTCACGGGAAATTCAAGGAAACAAAATACTCAGCAACATCCTTCGCTGGGCTCCACCCTTATCATCAGTCTAGTTCCGGGTGTTATCGACTGGAGCGCGTGACGCGTTTCGTCGACAGTGATGTATCTCGGACGAAAGTTAGCTGATTTTGAGAAATTAAAAGTCAAATCTATCGTCGATCCTAATGAACATTTCGAATGAAATCAAAGAAATGCAAAGATATAAAATTTGAAAAAACGCAAGAACGAGAAATCAAAATATTAGAAAATTGGGAAAATGTAAATCGAAGCAATTGGAACGGGAGTGCGTTATATTGTTTGATTACAGTTTTTATTAACTCATTAAAAAAGTCGTTGGGATTATAAGTTATAAAAAAAACTTGAAAATAATACATTTTTTTGGTTTGTGTTTTTTAGGTACTACCATGTTTTTACGACCTTTCTGGCCATAAAAGATACGTTAAATTTTAGTATTTCATATTATAAAGAAGATTCTGAACGGCTGTGAAAACTTAAGAACATTTTTATAATACATTTTTATTTTTTTTATTCAATCATAATACCTTAAATAACGTACATGAAATGCGTCTTCCTATTTTATCAAACATTATCTGTAATCCGTCAAAAATGACGGTACTTTCACATGCCGATTCCTAAAGAATAAGTATTTACTTATTTATGCCGATACTAATGAAATATTAGGTAATAACGACTTTTATAAAAATATTTGAATTTTTTTTATATCTATATGTAAATGGTACTATTTTAAACCTGACACGCAGGCTCGGCGGTAGCAACATCGCTAAGTTGCGTCCGGTTCGGGTTTGCTGGCCCGGGGTTCAAGCCCCATCTCCGGCCGTTTAATTTCATGGAGTTACGGACGTTAGAGTTTAGTTAGAGAGATGGATGGACGGACAGACGGACAGACAACGAAATTATTATGTTTGATATCAATCCGGCGTTTTAATGAAAAAATATACGATTTGGTGATTTCCCGGATCGAGGACTAAACCCTCAATCTCTAATTTTTTTAGTATTTAACTGATTTATTTAATAATTTACCTTAAGGTTTCCCATTTCAATGCATTTTTATTAATTAAACAAAATGTTTGTATCAGCTCGATAAACAAACCAAATTTATATAGCATTAAAATTCGATGTTTATAGGTTATTAATTTATTTTATGTTTATTGTAATATCAAGTTAGCAACATTTTTAAAAACTAACACAAAATATATACATATTAATTATTCGCCATAAGTCATTATCCTTTATTTAGGAATCATGAAATATGAAATTCCTAACCCTAACATTATTAAATTGTATGGTCTCCACACAGAGATATAGGAATTAATTTAATTCTTATGTACATAGACTAAATAGCGGATATGGTCAAATAGCTTAATTTTACCCGAGAGGCTTCAAAAGTCAGATTTTAGTAGGGTTACTCACTACGACTTGTATAATTGGTTCATCTAGTTTTAGTAGGGTTGCTCACTACGACTTGTATAATTGGTTCATCTAGTTTTAGTAGGGTTGTTCACTACGACTTGTATAATAGGTTCATCTAGTTTTAAAAAATATATTACACACAAATATTTTTAATGTTTATATTTGTACGATTCACCAAAAAATAAATGAGATTTCATTTTTAAATGTCGACCAGATTCGGAGAGATTGCTCCATCAAAAATATTTTTGTTAACAAAGTTGTCCTGAGTGAGATCTTAAAAACTGAATATGCAATATATTATATAATTAATACAAGCTACACATAGACGCTATCAGGATTCAATATTTTTATTTTAAAATACATTATTCTCTATGTAATATTTGTCACCAATGCTACCAAATGGCGCAAACAATGGTGGAATATAAAATATTAAACTAATGAGGTATAAAAAAAATGCAAAATTCTCTATTTAACAATGTCCGTCACTATCGCTACCAAGACACTACGCTGTGCTAGATGGCGTTGTTATCACAGCCTTAATTATCTCTTAAAATATATGGTATAAAAGTACGACATTGTTTTACATAGGTACTTTTATTAGAGGTTTTAACTAGTAGGTACATATTTAAAAATTTCATTAAATAAATTATATTGATCACGTGATTTTTTCTTTCCAGGTCCTATATCCAGCGTGTTCGTCAACTGGTACGGATGTCGACTGGTGGCCATGTGGGGCGCGGTGCTGGCCTCCGTCTGCGTCATCATCAGCGTCTTCGCCACCAACGTGGTCACTCTCTTCGTCACCATCGGCATTGGCGCGGGCTTCGGCTTCGGGCTCATATATCTTCCGGCTATCGTTTGCGTGACGGTGTACTTCGAGAAGTACCGGTCCCTGGCCACGGGAATCGCCGTCTGCGGGTCCGGCGTGGGCACCTTCGTCTTCGCCCCCCTGACGGAGATGCTCATCTCCGTGTACGGGTGGAGGGGTGCTATGCTCATCATCGGGGCGCTCATCCTCAACTGTGTGATTTTCGGAGCGCTCTTCCGACCGTTAGAAACGGAAATACCCGACGACTACCTCGAACCGCCGACCGAAATGACGCTGTTGAGCTCTGACAAGGTTCACGACTCGTCTCGCGGCTATCTAGAGGTGCCTTCAAACGGGGACTCCATACAGAGATCTCAAAGCATAGACCACATGAGACTAAAACCAGTAATACACGGTAACGGAAGGCCTAACGGACAAGCGCCCACAAACGGGATGTTAAAAAATGACAACGACGCTCGGCTCGCCCTAAGCCAGCCGATGCTGAACATGACCGTCGACAACGCGCGCGCTAAAAGAAGCCAGTCTTTGAAGCGAGTGGGCAGTGGTATCATGTACAGACCCGACATCCTCTACCAGGGAAGTTTGCTCAACCTCGCGGGACACAGAAGGGGAAGCACCACACCCGAAGATAAGAACCTTGTGGGAAGATACGGTTCCCGGAGCAGCGTGAGATCTCATGTGCCGCCTCCCGCGGGTATCCCGACGACCAAAGACTTCAAGGACACGATTGCGACTCTTCTTGATTTATCTCTTCTGACCGATCCCGTCTTCCTCATTTTCTCGGTCTCTAACTTTCTCACCAGTATTGGATTCTATATTCCCTACGTGTATATAGTGGCGCAATCGGACGAGCTGGGAATACCGAAGGACCAATCTTCATATTTGCTTAGCATTATAGGCATCGCGAACACGGTGGGCAGAATAATTCTGGGCTACCTGTCGGACAAGCCGTGGATCAATAGGCTGGCCATTTATAACTCCTCGCTGACTATTTGCGGCTTGAGTAAGTATATTTGAACTCTTCCGCATTATAACATTAAAAAAGCTCAATACATTTATTTAAACTTTATCTAATACTGACTAATGGGTACATAATATTTTTAAATAAACATCTTTCTTTGAAATAAAAATTTTATGCAGAACATGAAATGATAAATAAATAGAATATTTTACAATAAAATACATTTTATTGTGAATTTTCAATTTTTCTAACATATTTCTAGGATATTTAAAACAAGTTTAATCAATCAATTGAAAACATACACAGAAAAAAATTATTTACAGAAAATTACTTCCCTTGCCTGGAACTGTGGTACTAATTTCGTTAGAGTAATCATTTAAGATGACAAAAAATCCGCGAAATTTTTTAATAATATAATTACACAGCATCTTAAGGCTATTATAAAAATAATTCAAGTGCCAATATGTAATTTTCATGCTCAGGCAACGAACACCGTAGGTACCTAACATATACTTAAAATGTAGGTCGAATTTATTTTTTTGAGAACACAATACTGGAGTTTATCCCCAGGGAGACATCATTATTAGAGGGGCGAAGCCATATTTTTATATGAAAAATGAGGTATAGACGTCTTTTTGGGTGTTTACAGGGCTCACGACCTATCTACGGCTGGCTGAAGTGATCACTTTACACAATGTAACGTTCACCAATTCCATGCATGATAGACTACCACATCTTTCAAATTTTGTTATATACATGTTTAACTCGCACAACTTGTTTCGTATGTGAGTTGTATTTTTACTACCGCCACCTGTAGTCGAAAGTTTTATCCTTCCCACAATCCAATATAGATGTCAGTATTGATAATAAGATATCTACATTTTTGATTTATGTTTTTAAAGCAATATTCTTTATATGTGTAGGCGTATGAGATTCTTTCGAATTATATACTAGGATGGGCCTGAAAATTATTTCAATTCTTAACTCCTTTTTAGGCCTTTTTTTATGTATTCGGAGTATTTTTAGTATGTCCAAATTTTTCAAGAACACAATACTGGATTTTATCCCCGGTGGAACATCTTCAATCAAGATGTATTATAGATGTCTCATAGAGACGAAGCTGTATTTTTATATGGGAATGTAGTCTCTTGGTCTCGTTTGAATAACTTTAATTTTAACGGGTCTAATATTAGTATTAAAATACTTTCACGGGGCGTGACTTTGGGAGGCAAATGAAAACACTGGAAATTAATTGAGTTTAATTTATTACCAAAGAAAGTCCTGGACACGAGTTAAATTGTAGTATCGTTCTTAATTTTATAGTCGCTAAATGTCTTCCGAATATTTCACACACTTATTATTGGATTGCTCCTTAATACGCACTGGTTAGCGCTATTCTGTCGCTTAGATCACTTCTGGTAAATTTCGTTCAATGCTCGCTCGTAGAAACTTCTCGCCCCGTTTATTCTTTCTTTCACTTGCGTTGGGTTCATTCGTAGTCACACTGTGTTTGTGGTTACTAATATTGCGTGTTGTAATATCTCTGATCACACTGTTTTACGCTCCGGATGTCGCACTGTTGTTGTCACAAACTGAATTGCTTGACCCCGCGTCGCGTGACTCCTTTATAGCTAAATTCCTTAAAAAGGTTTATTCTAGAGGTAAGGAGAAGCCTGTAGTAAATTCTTCTGATGCATATTTTATGAATTGGAATGAGGTAGAATTCTCTAGAGAGATAACGCGGGTGCGAATGAGTGACCCTGGATTGCTTGCGTAACATTCTGCGGTCTCGGTTGTTATCAGCGTTTAGTAGGTGCACAGTCTTGCTACAATGCTATATAATCTTATGTGAATGATACATTTATCATACACCGGTATAAAAAAAAATATTTTTCGGTAAATAGATTTATTCTGTACCTACACTTTTCTAATTGGTTGAACATTATTTTTTCATTAATAAATAATTTCGTGTACCTTAAAATCATTTATGTTTGAAAGCTTTCATTTATATTCGATTTTTGCTGTTCTGCTTAATAATGTTTTGTCATGAAATTGCGTGTTCTGAAAATAAAATTAACAACGAAATTTGTATTGAATTGTTACGATGATTTTCAAAGAGTTTGAATGTCTACCTTTAATTAATATGGGTTTTTGGGTGATTAAATAATACCTTTACCTGAGCTGGATTTATTACTGTACAGAGCCGCTGATAGGCCAGCGTTCAAATGAAATGCCTTTGTGAAAGTTTGTTATTTGAATACTTTAATTCAATCACCACAAACATCGCTATTTTACCGTACTGTTAGGAATAAATGTACTGTTAAGAACCCTTAAATGAAAAGAAAACAAAAAATTAGGTGATTCTATAATATTATTATTTTATTATTTGTAAATTTGTTCTGGGTCTATTGTTGTTTTCTATTTTGATGAATTCTAAACTCGCTCTTTATGTTATTTGCGGATGACTTAAAGCTCTTTCTAAAGGTGGTAAACCTTAGACGATTTTAATCTTCTCCAAGCAGATATATCAAATAACTGTTAATGGGGGAGGCAAAATAAACTTATGTATAATGTTTCTAAGTATACGGTTTCATCTTTCACTAGGGCCCAAAAAACTCTATCGCTGCAAAATGAACGACCAAAATCTAACACGAACGTCGAATGCTAAGGATCTCGGCATTAGATTTGTGAGAAATCTGATATTTCACAATCGCGTAGAGGCGGTCAGTGGTAATGTATTGAGAATGTTAGGATTCGTTCTGCGTACAGCCAGATTTTCCGAAAATACCCGCGGATCGAGAACTCTTTACAGGTATAGATTCTTTACAACTCCTTGGTGCGAAGTAGACTCGAGAGTGGCTCGATGATTTGGGGGCCACATGAACTTAAGTACTCTCTTATGATAGAGATAGTACAAAAAAGTTTCTAAAATGAACATGATAGATTACGGGCATTATTCTTGGTTTTACCCAATTGGGTTTCTCCAGGGTATGCTTGGTTACAATAGTTTAGAGGCTAGAAGGAATGTGTATTTGATTACGCATTTTTATCGATTGTTGTGCGGTATGATCGATTATCTTGAAATTATGCAAAGCATTGGTTTGTATGTACCTGATAATTAATTTAGACAGCGTCTGCATAGATTGTTTCACATTCTAATATACAGGACCAACCTGCCGATGGTTATGCCTGTTGGAAGAGCTACTAAGCTGAACAATATCACATTGATCTGTTCCATGTCACTGAGAGAGTTTTCCGAAGCAGGATTCCCCAGAACCTTTCATATGAATGATTTTATAAATGTTTAATATTTGTTTATATATTTTTTACTTATTTATAACATTTACGAATTAAATTTATGTTTGTAATGTTAAGGTTATATATAAAAAAAATCAATTGAATTGAGTCTTAATTTCATACCTATTATACAATTTATTTGATTTTATTTTAGAATATATATTTAGAATAGATATTAATGAAACATTCGAATTTCATTATACTTTTATATATTAAGATTGAATAATTAAAAAGAAGTGTTATAAAAAGAAGTTTGTCAAAAAAAATACAACAAGAATTTTTGTAATGTCTTCTGCACATATTTTTGTTATTATTTGTAGTGGATATTACAGCTAGGCTAGTGCCAGTAATAGGGTAGCTTTTTCGTTAAAAAAATATGGTTTCATAAAGATATTTTTTTTAAATCAAATTACATAACACATTTATTTTCTTACCATCACGGCGATTCCCCGCGGATATAGGCAGAGAAGAAAGCGCCACTCCCTTTTGTCCTGACATACATTTCCTGCCTCATCCACATTCATATATCTTCGCATCGCTCGACGATTGTTGAGACTCTATTTAAAATTGAATTAAGATTAACAAGACATCAAAAAACCAAAATATCAAGTTATATCATTCTTAATAAATTAAGAATATTAAAATAACAAATTATAGTCAAACTTAAGCAGAGATAACACAGTTTATGTTTTCCACTCAATTTAATGATCATCGTGAATAATCTCTACAGTGTTAATATAATATTTTTTTACGCTTCAATAGGTCAAGAGGCCCAATTACAGAAGCTAAATACATCACAAAATACCCAGACTTGAGTAAATCTCTTTCATTCACATAGATTTAATTGTGACCTCACCGGGAATCGAACATGCCCACTGGGCTACGAGGGCCGCCCCTAATATAATGAAAAATAAATAATAATGAAAAATAAGTTAGAGAATAATTTCAAACTCAAATTCAAGTATTGAGTGCCCTGCATTTCTGTATTTTTTGTCTATCTCTCTCTTAAATTTTAGTTATTTTTACTCCCTTTCTTTTAACTCGTAGCGTCTGCGGTTTGTTGTCTGCCGGAAAAACTTTGGATCGATTTTTAACCCTTTTCCCGTGATCCAATCGAGCTGAATCTTTGCAGGCAGACTCGTGGCGATGATAAAAATGATCTAATAAATTTTTGTTTAAAATAATTTAATAATTATAGTATAATTTTGGATTTTTTGAAATTTTAAAGGTTTTTTTCAAATTGGAATCAATACAATTGAGTAATGACCCCGACGTGTGCAATAGGCACAAAACCTGATTCAATGAGAAAGGGAGGATAATAAAAACTTTGTTTTTATGGGTTAGTTTTTATTTAATTAAAATCTTGAATCAAAATAACACGTCATGATTTTTTTTAAATAAAGCTTGAATATCTTGAAGAATTGATTTGAAACAATTTTAGAACTTTAGCTAATATTGCATAATTATTTATGAAAATAATTAATTATTTATTTTTTATAGGTACTATCCTCAGCGTCTTCTGTCAGGATTTCTACGCCCTCGCGGTGTACGCCGCAGTATTCGGTTTCACGATAGGCGCCTACGTAGGCCTCACCTCTGTGATCCTGGTGGACCTATTGGGGCTAGACAGATTAACTGACGCCTTTGGAATGTTGTTGCTCTTCCAGGGAGTAGCCTCCACCCTGGGGTCACCTGTGGCAGGTATAATACAAGATACATATATTCATTCGTTAAGTATAGAACTGTTTTAAATTTAGAAATAATAACGGTAAGTATATTTCAAGAAACAATAACCTATTTTTTTATATCCCTGTTATTATGATAATTTCCTTATCTTCGATTTTCTTCGAGAAATTTTAATCTTGAGCATCTTTTTAAAACGCTGAGTCGACTTATCCACAGATCAATGCTAGTTATAAATGGAAATAATTGTTCCTGTTTAAGATAAATTATAGATGATTCGTAGATACGAAGCTATTTATGTGGGAAAGTACCTACGCATGGAAGTCTTTTTTTGGGCGTTATAGGGCTTACGACTTGTCATGAGGCAGGCTTAAGTGATCACTTTACGCGGTGTAACGTTCACGATTCCACTTATGATCGACCACACATCTATCAATTTTGGAATGTTGTATACACATTTATAATTTATTTTAATTTATATATACGATATGTTGAAATGTATTGTTTCCATGAAATATTATATAGATGTCGCCGCTGGTAAATTTCAAAGTTATAGGTACCCTCGACTTATCCACAAGTCATAGTATATTTCATAATTATTGGTCACAAAACTTTCCTCGTCGAAATCGATTATGTACGGTAGTTTTGTCCGTGTCGCGTAGCTGTGTAAGACAAAAATATATTGAAAGCTAACTTTTTCGCTGTCTATTACTTTAAAGTGTGTAATTGTCATGTCGCACGTTTAGCTTTTGTATTTTAGTTGATTTATAAAATAAACCAAGATTGAAGATAGTGATTTTTATTTTGTCACGGGATCATATGTTGGTGGGAGGCAAATAAAACACTCATAATTATTTAAACTTTATTCACTACACAAAGTCACTGGAAATGAATTTTATCGGAGTGCCGTTGTTGTTTCTAGAATATTTCACACAGGTTTGCACTAATTCATGTTACTAGAATCTCCACACAGGTTCGCAGAAAATCCTCGTGAATTCGCATGTTAGTGGTGACCAACGTTCCCTCTATTTTTTCTATTGTGTGTGCGGATCTTCGACACATCTGTGCAGTGGCGGTGCGATAAATTTACATCCCCCCCCCCCCCATAAATACACATACAATTTTTCATAAAAATGTATATTTTTAGGGTATTTATTAATTACTGTGATTTTATATAATTTCCCTAGCTTTGTCCGGTAAGAAGTTCAAAAAAGGTTACTTACTTACTAGAAAAACTTCGCATTTCTATTGTACCTACTTTTCATATTTGCTTCGGAACATATGATGCATTTGACACGATCATATATCTCCGAATAAACAAATATTTCACCAATTGTTACTTTTTGTAAATGCTTTGAAGATGGCATTTTTGTTTCGACGATTTCAGAGAGCCATTCCAGTTTAAATTTATCGCAGGATTTCATCTTAACGGTCGTCACATCCACTCCTTTTCGACATTTTAAGGGGATGAATTTTATATAATTAATAGGTAAAATTGCATTATTTGACTCATTTCTCCGAAAAAATTGTGCATGTATTGTTTCATGCATTCGAGCAAAACTAAAATCTGGCAAAGGAAACTTTCTTTTATAATATTGACTGTGCGGAGTGTAAAACATGTGTGCGGAGACATTTTGCTAGGTGTGCGCGCGCACACGCGCACACCTTACAGGGAACGTTGGTGGTGACACTCATTTACAAACGCACTGCCAAGCACCCCCCTTAATTTATTGTCGTCGCCCGCATTTGCCGGGCACACTGTATCGCCGCTGGTTTCTATGTAATCGCCGAAATGTCACAATATACAACCCTCGAATTGCGCAGTAATTGTAGACCCGTGTTCATGTCGCTTTCGCGAAGCTTCCAGAATCCAGTGGATTATCCAAAATCTAGCAATTTCCAGTGTAGTGTAAAAGGTGTAAAGTGCTGAAGAGTCCTTGATTACGTGCAATTCTTTCTGCTTCTTCCATCTCGTGACAATAATAATAATTAATCACTTCTCACTTAACGACTGCCTCGTTTATCGACCGTTGTCATGTGTTTACCAACTCGCCCTCTTTACGTGAACCTTTCAATACCATCGTCCGAAGAGAAGAGACTCTTGTGTGTCCACTTCTAACGGAAAGTGAGCGGCCGTCGAACAATGTTGATTACGTCAGATAGCGTCACAACCCCTTCCTTAATTTACAGCAGGTTCCATATGTAAATCAATATATATATGTATATAAAAAGAAATCCGTGTTTCCCTATCCGCCAAGTTTTCTCCATAACCAGCCACAACCACCCTCCGGTGGTTATGGTGGTGGACAGCCCTTGGTGTCACATCGAAAATATGTGAGTTTGGGGGGGGTGGCTGAATGTGGATGGGAGTGGGTGCCGAAAATGTGCTTTCTAGCACATTGTTTTGTTATGGGAAGGCCGCAAATGGTTCAGATTGTTTCAAAATAGCCGCGCCGACTGTGTCGGTGAGTCTAGAAGGTTCAGAAAAAACCTGCTCTAGAAAGTTCTGGAAGGAGAAGGTTCTAGAAAATTCCCGAAAGTTCTATAAGGCTTTAAACTGAGTTCTATAAGGCTTTAAACGGAATGTGTCGGTGTGTCTAAAAGTTTCCTGTACATTCGATAAATTTCTTGAAAGTTCTGGAAGGAGAATGTTCTAGAAGGTTCGCGAAAGTTCTACGACGATCCAAACAGTGTACTAAAAATCTACGCGTGCGAAGCCGCGCGGCCACAGCTAGTAAATTATAAAACTATACATCTGTAATTAAAATAAACTAGTGGGGAGTTCGCTTTACCACCTGGTCGGTAAAACAGAACTTGGTGATAGAACTAATCATTACGTGACGACTAGTTGGACAATATATTTAAAATTTAAAGCTGGTACATCCAGCTTTTTCAATAACTGAATATTTTTTTATACGATATTTTTTCACAGATTGATTATATTTTTTCAGGGATGCTCTACGACGCATTGCAGTCCTACAGTCCCGGATTTTACGTAGCCGGCGTAGCCATCACGCTCAGTGGCGTGATGCTGTTCGCCATCCCGCCCCTCCAGCGGTGGCAGGCCAGCAAAGTCAGGAGGGCGGCCATGGGAGAAGACCAGCAGATACTCTCAAATAATCTACCAATTTAAACCAGTTAACTGCGAAAAACCCCACCAAGACAAAAAATGTGCAAAAACAAAAATAACTTGTGGCTATTAAATAGTGGTAGTTGAAGATCGCCGTATATTTTTGTGGTATTGTTACGTCTTTCTGTGTTTATAATGCACAGTGTTTAAGTTAAGTTTATTATAAGTATTCTTTAAGAAAAAAATAGCATTGTATTGCGACTTTTTCTATTCCATATCTACAATTTCCTACTCTTCGTTTGAGATTGAATTCTAAAGACTGATGCTTTTGCGGGATTAACAAAAAAGTCTTATTATACACGATGTGCCATTAGTTTACACACCTGTGGTGGGAAATATAATATTATATCATTGTGTAAAAAGTCTTAATTTTTTAAGTTCGATTACGTATTTGATGATGACAGTGCCTTGACACGAGAAGTGGTAACGATGTGAGGTCAAAAAACGAAGAATCTAAGTCAAAAAGCGTATAAGGAAAATAGATATATATATTTGTAATGTACGTATGTATCTACTTATCTACCTTTCTTTAAAATATGAAAATATAATTTTGAAGATAACTTTATAATTGAATTTCCGAACATCTTGTTATTAATTCATTTGGGACGCTTGCAAATTGGATTCGAAACGAGGTCAACCAAGATAGAGGTACATTTATTTTGTTTCGATATATAACTTGTCATAATCATTTAAATATTCAAATAATTAATATGAATATACTTCGTTTTCACCATTAATTTTCGGAAAATTCCAACATGTTTCGGGACCAATAGTCCCTTCATCACGATACAACGTAATATATCGGAGGTGTATAGATTTGTAATTATTAAAATTATTTTTATTTAAGAAAATATGTAGAAATATTGATGTCACAGTTAAGGAACACTTAATGTTATCCAGTAATCTTTTGGAAAAGGATCATTCATTTGATATTAATAAGGGTTTACAAATTTTACAAACAAATTATACAGGAGTACAGTTGGATAAAATATTAATTTTGGAAAAAAGAAATAGCGTTAATAGTAAATTGAATATTATAAATATTCAGGTCTTTTTTACAATCATTTTTACAACAGTTATCTTTTAAATTTGTTTCTATGTAGGGACCTGAATTATTTATTCATCTCCCATAAAGTTAATTGTATTCTGATGAAGGAACCATTGGCTTCGAAACATGTTAGTATTTTCAACAATTTTTTTGTGAAAACAAAGTATACTCTTATTAATCATATTAAAATTTTCACCACAAAATCATTTTGCTCTTGAAGAAATTTAAATTTTTTGAATAAATTTAAATATTATCTTAAAATGTGTTTCAGTGTGTCAAAAATTTACTGGTCCATATCCACAGAATAGATTTAATTGAGAGAAATCTCAGTAAATTTATATTTACATATATGTGTTGAGATTTTCATCTTGGAATAAACTCAGAAATTAGCTTGCATTTGAAAGAGAGACATAAACAAACTCGCGTTCATTTTAACAACTAGAATTGTGTGTGCATAAACGTCACCTAAAAACATAGACATCTTATAAATATCTGAAAAGTTAGATAAACTGTAAAGTTTAAAATTACCAACATTAATTCAATTTTAACTACTGCTGGTGAGATTCTAAAACCCAAATGACCAACGAAACGGGAAACTTAATTAAAATTTATATTTTATGCATTGCCATTTTAGTAACAATAGCGTATATATGGTAGGTTTCATGAAAGTCCAGAGCTGTTTCGAAGATCTCATGGAAACAAAACCTATATCTCGCATCACATATCATCCGTGGATACGTGCCGTTCGATATCATAAAAATATTTTGAAGCTAATAGCAAGAGTAATCCCTTTGTATCATTTGTCTGTACATATATAATCCTGGTCCAAATATTTTATGCTATAATCGTATTGCATATAACAGTGGTGCACTCTCGCCTTGAAAATATTCCAGAAGTACTTTTATCAGTAGGTACTGAATCTGAGTAAATAAATTAGATTTTATCATTTTTATACCTTTACTGTACATAAAATAGTATATCATTAAATTGATGATCACATTGATCTATCAATTTGTATATGCTTTATTGATAGATCAAATAATATTTTAGTTGTGTGTATAATCTGTCAAATAAATATTCTGTAGCGTTGCTACTCGCTGTCCACATTCGAATCCTAATATTTGTGCATTTGGAATCCTTCATTCGAATATTTTTGTTAATAATTCATAAATTTAAAATTCCCCACAGTACATCTTAATGTAAGAGAAATATAATTTTATAAATATTTCATAAGAATGAAAATTACGAGACCAATTGTAATATTCTTGAGGATGAAAATAAATATGGATTTATATTGTTGTTTTCCTTATTTCATTAAGAATTTTCTGTTTAACTATTTAATATGTTTTGTGTGTTTTTCCTAAAATACTTATGTTGGTGAATAGTTTTCAACATTAAATATTTAAAAAATATTATAATGATTTTGAGATCTCAAGTAATGCTTAAAACAAAAATGTTTGGTTGGTAAAAAATATTTGCGGTTTATACAAAAACATTTTTCTCAGCCAACTGTCTTATTCGAAATATGCACCATCAGTTTTGGCACAACTTTTGTATTTCATCCCGGTGGCGTAATATACGAGTAAAATCTTAACTTTTGGTTTTTTAGCAGCAGCTTGATAATTAAAGAAATTACCATGTAAAATTACCAAGGCATATTGAAATAGTAGATGAGTTTATATATCAAGGATACAAGATAAAAATGGACAAATAAAACCAAACAACAGAATTGCCAAGACGAATGGGAATGAGCTGGGCTGCTTTTGGCAAACTCAAACATATTTTTGACAACAAAGAGATTCCAATTAGCTTAAAAAGAAAAGCCTTTGAATCGTGCATGCTGCCAGTGATGACGTATGGAGTGGAGATGATGGCCCTTACAAAGAAAAGTATAGAAAAGCTTAAATGCACACAACGATTCATGGAGAGATCCATGTTTGGGGTAAGCCTAAGAGAATTATTAAAAATGATGAAATTAGGCGCAGAACTAGAGTAGTGGATATCATGGATCATGTAGCGAAGCTAAAATGGCAATAGGCAGGAAATGTTGCAAGACAGGATGCTTCAAGATGGACTCCCAGAGTTCTGATGTAGAAACCTTGGGAGAATAAAAGAGGCGTCGGAAGACCTCAAAAGAGATGGACCGATAATATGTCGGGGGAAGAAAAAATTAGCAAATAAAAAGGAACGATAAAGGGTATCGAAGAGGCCTTTATCCAACAGTCGAGAGATGAAGGCTGAAGAAGAAGAAAGAGGAGACCTTATAAGAATTTGTCGAAACATGTTATAATCAATCTGTCGACGAAATATCTGGTGTGAATGGTGGAAGAGGCTATGTTTCGTAACAGTGATGTTTTTAGTTTTCGTTCAGTTCTTGTGACACCATGTCTGAAAAACTCTTGTTCCAGAATTGTTTTACGACTAAGACCTAAATTTTGCGCAATCTTTCGAAATGTTGTACAAGTTTCTAATTATAGTTAAACCTTCAATTTGTCATTATCGTCTGAAGAAGGATTTCCCCGAAATCTTTCGTCTTCAAAGGTCTCGTCTCCAGCACGAAATTTTTGTAACCACAACTGTACCCCATTGACAGCACCCACACCAAAAGCATAGTTTAGTTTACGAGCTGTTTCTATTTACACACTTTTGCACTCACACAAAAATATTAATTATTTACTTTATTTCCATATTTCATTAAACTCAGTCTAAATTTAAGTGATGTTTATAATCAATAAAATTCAAAGTCGATATTACCAAAATACACACCAAATAATGCTCATTCATGAGATATTTACATGAACACAATGAAACAAACCCTATCCACCTTCATACCAACCTAATATTTCAATCTCAACTCGATGACTATCAGTACATTTTACAATATATTATTTTCCCTACACGTATATCGTCTAATACATAGTAAAACATATTTATTTTAAGAAATCAGTTGATCCCGAAGATTATTTTAACTTAAATCTCACATTTTTCTGTATGCTATCCTACAAATAATAGTGTAAAAATATTATTTTGTACATATTTATTAAATTTAATTGAATTTTAAAAAGTGGTGATATTTTTCATAATTTGTCATAAATTTTTCATAATTTTATAAAATTGTTATTGATTTCTTCTTAGTTATTTAATAAAGGTAATTGTACAGTTTTAAAAATTACTTACGAACATTTAAAAGAATGTCCGAATTTTTTTTAAAAGAAATGTGTTTTTTGCGGATTTTTTTTATTAAAATGAAATGATTTTTTTACCCAAACAATCGAGTTCCTACCATTCTTAATTTTTTTCATCAAAGCTGTTGAAAAAAAATCCTCTCACAATTCATCAAACCAAACAACATTTTAAAAATAATAGTATTTACAAAACTAAATTGTTTGCCATATTTATACGTATTTTGAATTTGATAATCAGGCCAAACATACATTAGATTCGATGGTCAGAAAGGCAAAAGATTAAATTCTATTCTCTAAAGCATCACTTTCCTTTTTAAAATAAAAAACCGACGTATTCTAAGTAATTATTTAACCATTTATGGTCGTTACGTACTTTTTTGCTTACATTACGTCTTACAATATCAGATTTTGTATAAAATATGAATTTAGAGTAAAAAAAATCAATTTCGTTTTTCTACATACAATATAATCTATACATCAAACACTGCCTAGGTAAACATTTCACCAAAATTGTATTATGTAATGAAAATAATTAATTATTCTTTAAAAAGTTATTTTCAAAATTATGGGCCTTCATAATGTCTGCGATGATATATTTAACAGTAATTTAATTACTTTGCGAGGTATGTACAAAATTGTTAATAAAAAATATATTTTTAATGTTTTGTTTTATTCAATGTTGATATTAATATTGTATTATTAATATTATTAATGTTATGGTTATTATTGTTCCATTGATAAAGGCCTAAAACGCAATAGCGGCTGGCCGTGGTGCAGCGTGCCGTGGCGGCAGGCCGCAGGTTATTAATGTTTTACAAATAACGCCAAGGGTTATTTGTAAAACATTAATAACCTCGCAGGATTATATTCCTGCCTTGATTATGAGTCGAAAATGTTCAAGCTATTATGACCTAATATCAATAGTTATGGAGATATGCGACATCAAAGTTTGCATTTTTTTTCAATATTTCGATAGAAACCCTGAAAAAATTCCAATCGAAATGTTTTCCAATTGGAATTCGAAGGTTTTATTTTTTTATTTGACTTGTATTAAAGGGAATGAATTTTTCGTAATCGATATGAGTTACTGTACGTTTTACAAAAAATAAGTCAGAAATATTGAAAAAAAAATGCAAACTTTGATGACTAATGTTTTACAAATAACCCTGTATACGGCTTGCCGCAACGGCACGCCGTATTACGGCTAATCGTCCGTGCTTCTAGAAATATTGGACATGATGGACGCCGAAGAAGTTGCTGCAATTCTTTTTTTATTATATCGTGGAAAACGTCGTCGTAAAACTAAACATAGATTTTGGATACACCCTCTACGAATTTGGATACACGACACGACAGCAGAGATTTTAGTATTTTTATTTCAAAACTAAAGAAATTTGAAGACAAGTTCTTTAGATACACTAGGATGTCAGTAAAATTGTATGAAGAATTATTACCAAAACTATGTTTAATCACACGTGCACCCTGCGTACAGTGTCTAACGACTGAGTGGGGTGGGAAACGAGCGGCGATTGCGGCTAACCGCGCCGAGTGCGTGAAGGGGGTGCGGCGCGCCGCATCATTCAACCGGTTGACGGCTGGCCGCAAGTCAGTGCGTCGATATCGTGCGGTTTCATGTAAAAATCGAAGTGCGGCCTACCGCAACGGCACGCCGCACCACGGTCAGCTGCTAGTGCATTTTAGGTCTTAGGCCTGATGACCCTGGTGATCTTTTTTCAATTTACGATATCTCTGCTCTGAAGCTTGCTTTGTTGCTCCATCAATAAATTAACTTTGCTTCATCACCGGTTTGCTCAAATTTTGAGTTTGTCTAATATATTGTCATGGGACGTGACTTTGGGAGATAAATAAAAATATTTATAATTATTACCAATTTTTACCAAATAAAGTCAATGGACACAAGTTAAATCGAAGTGCCGTTCTTAATTATACAGTCACTAAATTTTTCCAGAATATTTTTCAGACTTTTTATTGCACTGCTTCTTATTTCGAAGTAATTAACGCTGTTTCTATCGCTTATGTTTTTATAACTTCCAGTTAAATCCGTTCAATATTCGCACGTAAAAAAACTTCTTGCTCCGGTAAGAACTTCCTTTATTCACTGTGGCCCATGCCCCATTACGGTGAAAGCTAAGATACCGATTAGTTACCTCTCAACCATTCAGAGTAGGAACCAAAAAATATGTTACATCTAGCCTTAAGGTGGTATCTGTTCCAATGTCGCAATGTATGTAATTTTCTGAGAGTTTAATACTTGAGATGCACATTCCAGATTAATACGAACGAACGCATTTTACAACAGTTTGGGGGAGAAAGAATTTTTGAAGTTTTTGCAGATACTTAGTATAAACTAAGTATGCTGTAGGCCTTATTTCAACATACCCCATACCAATGTCTAAGCTATTGCCTAGGCAGCCTTGGCCACCACCCGGGGCGACAAGCTTCACGGGGGGCAGATTTACAGAATATCTTTAGGAATCGAAAATTACAGTATAGCCTTAAAATCATCGTTACAAGGAATAAAATAATTTCGTGGTGAATACCCAAATAATTAAACTCGTTTTAGGATAGCAACATTTATTACACGATTTTTAAATAACACGGCCTACAAAAAAGAATGAATACTTTTTGCACGAAATATTCATTCTACCATGATTTCTAAAATTTATTTATTTATAAAAAATAGGAAAATCGTTTGGAAATCCGAATCTTAAAAACGAGCTGCCCATCACTCAGTGCAGGTGCAGTGTGCTGTGTGACGTGATGTTACTTCTGTAACATTCCATTTAGAATATTTCTGCATGCAACGTACCTACTTACATAAATATTTCTGTATCGCTCCATTTGACGGCTTTTGAGTCCAGTCTATCTATCTAGTCTGTGGTGATGTTTATGTAGACTAGATTCAATAGATATTGATGATCTATTGAATATAGTCTACATGAACCCTAAGTTGTTTTTTCTAGTCTATGGTACTACTGATGATCTATTGAATCTAGTCTACATAACCCTAAACGATTCACACAAAAAATATTATTACCTGTGCGCTCTGTCAAGCAGGTGAGCGCGTACTAGTAGTATAACCTAAACTAACATCAGTAACATGTACTTTTAAAAACAAATTCCTCGATTCAATTTTTTTCCGGATACATAATTACTCAGCGCTTACATCGGTGCATTGTTACCATTACATGATTCTAATCTTCAGGTGTCTAAATAATATTTTTATTTTTATTCCATATTTTTCAATGAAATATTTATACTTGGAATCTCGTTTTTAAATCTACCGATTTTCGTGAAACATGTTCTGAGAATATTCATAATTCTTATTTAATCATCTTTACTCAAGATAAACTTTTTTACATTTATATTTCACTTTACGAGGAAAGGTCTTGAATATAAAATCTTTTTTATATACAATTTTACTACTTTCTCAGATTGACGTTCAAATTATATTATGTCATGATTCATTTGTCACTTTCAGTCTTTATTTAATGTGTTATGATAAAATGTATTCTATTATCTAAAAATCTTGATAATAACACAAACCAAAAATAACATGATTTATAAATGTTGGGATGGTAAACAAGTATAAGAGAATTTTTTTCGTAATGTAGGTTTTTACTTTGTGATGACGTAACTAATTAATTTAAGTCATAAAACTTTGTTTTCACAACTTAATTAAATATAAAACCTATTTAATCTAATCTAAAATAGTTACTAATAATATGACTTAACAATAATTATATTAAATACGACTCATCCTGAAGAAGAGAATTGTTGTTGAAGAAGAGAATGTTGTCAAAAACTGTAATTTTATATCTAATAAACTGGTATTAACTAATTCAATTGACATTAATAAATTTGGTGTGAAAATAAAATCTGAAGACGAAATGAACAAAAATGACTTTGTATCTAAATCATATTATTATTATTTCTTATATTGAATCATGTAAAATGCTATCCATAAACCTTTAAGGTTTCCATTATATTTTAAATAAAATAAAAAAAATACCTGATTTACAATGGGGAAGCTTAAAAATTATGGAAATATTGAAGAATATGAAAATGTGACATCCCCATGATATGAGAAATTATATGGTTAAAATACTATTTCTTCCTATTTTCTTCTACAGCACCTGGGTGTGGATTTTACATAGACAAAAACCCGACAAGATAGATTCATTGGAGAGTTCTACAGTGTCTTTAGCTATGTTGCAAGATGGACGAAGGCGATCGAACGGCTAGTAAATCCAAGCCGAGTTGAGGGATCTTGCTCTCGTGGCAAATTCTCAACTAGGTGGACAGAACTGGTGAGGTCAGCAACAGTTATTAGACTCCAGGAAGCCTATATGTGTGCCCTAGATTCTCCTAGATTTGGATCGTTTTAAGTGTGTGAAGGAGCTCAGGTTTCACTACATCTTATAAGCTAACAGACTTAAGGGAGGGATTTATTCTTTCTTAGCTATTTGTCTCTACGGGAATAAAATCAGAGGCAACAATATCTAAAAAAAAAAATAGTCATGGAAAATCACTAATTTTTAATTTAGTAAATTCTAGATTTTATAGGAAACACAGCCTGTTAATTTAATCGAAATTTAATCGGTGTATATATTCCAAACATTTCTTAAATTATTTTGATATTGCTGCCTTTGCTTTTTTACCCCACGTGACGCTATCAAACGTAAATAAATTTTAATGTAGCACACTTATTGTACGCCTTAAAATTTCAAAAAAGATTATGCATACACTTATTTAATTTTTCTTATTTATTTCTGTAAGTCAAATAAAATCCAAATAAAAACCGTACAGAAGTTTGAAACAGATTTTTTCCTCATCATCATCTTCATCCCCATGTCCTGATATGGTAAAGGGCCCAAGGACTTGACAAAGTGCTTCCATATTCCCTGTTTCGTGTTGTTTTCATATGATTTCAGTCCAGACCTCCAGACCCATTCTGTTTTCATTCACATTTTTATTTTTGCTTCTCCCAGCTTAATCTGGTGTGACCCACCGATCGCCTTCCTTCCGGGGTTGCCAAGAGGATAATTCTCGGTATTTTTTCCTCTGATGGGATATTTCTTAAAGAGAATGTTTCAATCAATTTATTTGACTTGTATCAACGGAATTGAATTATTAATATTGGAAATAAATTACTCTCATAAAAGTCTAAAATATGTCGGAAAAATTTAAATTAAAATGCAAATTTTGATGTCACGTATCTCCATAATTATTTACATTTCACACGAACAAGGTACCCACGTATACCGCTGCATCAGCAATACTAAGGAATACGACATCGGGGAAGACCTCGACGAATATGAAGCGAGAATATTGAGGATCCAAGAAAATTTGAGTTCACGACTGGAGAATATCTGTAAAGATATATGAGAGTTGCAAAAACTCATACTCAAATAAAAACAAAGATCGTCAACGGAAAATTGAATCGATTTATCGATCGACAAAAGAAGTTTCTGAGATATCTATACGTTAGGAAGTACGGACATTATCTTCTCTCTCCAGGGTATGCATGGCTACAATGGTTTAGAGACTAGAAGGAACACGCATTTTAATCAATTGCTGCGCGGTGAACCAATAATCCTAAAAATATGCATGTTCCTGATAATTTTACCTTAGTAGTAGTAGACTGTGTCACTATTGTTTCACATTCCAATATACAGGAAAAACCTACCGATTGTGCAGGTTGTACAGTGCTACCGCTGCGATGAACAATACCTTATGTATATGTATATTAACTAAATGTACTTACATGAACGAATTTAATGTAAGATTGTCATGTATTTGTTATTAATTAAATAAATCAAATCGATTTGAAATTGTTAAGATCGCAAGATGTAATAATTAAGAACGTGGTTCTTATTTTACCAATATATTATTGTTCAGCCATGTAATTCACTTATTAGACATATTAAAAAATTAACAATATTATAAAGCTGAATTATTAGTTTTTGAATTTTTTATAAATTCTGAAATATATATATGTACCTTCATTACAAATCCAAGGGCAGAGATCCAATGAAAGGGAGTGCTTGTTGACCTTTTAACAGCTCAGCCTTATAGAGATAATCCAACTCCCCAGTACCAGACTTTAAAAAGTAGTTTATTAAAATATTAATATGATTTTTTATAAATTTAAAAAACTGTAATATCACCAACATGATTATAAAAATATTTTTTGTTACATAATTTGAGGTAAATAATTTCCGAATTCTTGAAAAATTCATGGTTTTGACGACGTTTCTCTTAACCAAACACAGCAGATAATAACATCAGACTCAAAAATGATATTTTTATCGATATATCTGTAGCTAAAGAAGTTATATTATAATATGTGCGTCCGTAACAAAATGCCGTATGTTATAGGGATTCGGATTATGATAACACTATCATATCGATCGATACATAGGTAACCCTGAACAAATCATTTGGATAAATTGTTATTCTGTTTTGTATTTATTTTTTTATTATAAATTTTTTGTTTTGCAATCAAAGCTTGAGATGTCTAAGATAATATTAAATAACTTACCTTATTTGTCACCACAACCTTAAAAATGGTGGTAATGACGTGTATCTTGCGTCACGGGCATGAAGATTAAATTTGTATGACGTTTATTGTGCGTCACGGGCTGTCACTGGCTTAAAGGCTATAGAAATGAGCCGCAGTTATTTATATGTATAATCACATTGTACAAACAAAAAGCCATTTTTTTCTGAAAAATTCTTATATTGTCAGCGAAAATATGAAAAAATTTACATAATATTATAGGTAAGTTCTAGATTATGGATATTGACAATCTTCTTTCCTTCCCTCTTTATAGATAAAACTCTTTGCTTAAATATTGTAGTTTTTATTTAGTTCAAAAGATTATAGTAAAAAATAAGCATTGGGGACCTCATCAAAATATTTTTGAGCGTCTGTCTATAATAATCCCGGATTTATTTTTCATGTTTTTAGGTGATTTACAGAAGAAAACCTGGTTTTACGGGTAGACAGGGGCCTTTATAATTCACAATACGCTAGCGTGATGGTTTGTTACATCACGAAAAAAATCTGAAAATAAAAACAATTCTTTTTCATGCAATTTAAATATTATTTTTTTTATATTCGATATGAATGTAGGGAAAAATTTAAAATTAAGTGGATGGTTATTATACTTTACCCGGAAGATTTCAATTATTTTTCACCAGTATTATTTTACAATCGTTGTTCTCTGCAAGTATAATATTTTAGGGAAATAAATGTTTTATTGCTTATTCGGAATCAATTTTTGTTTGCTTGTGGATATAATGGTAAAGTCAACGCCTCCCCAAATTTCTCCCTGTCCGCCCCCACCTACTGTTTTTCTAATACAGACAATAAATAATAATGTTTTTTTTGTATTCTTAAATTTACACCATTTTTATAGACAGATAGATAGATAGTGTGGAAGAAATATACGTGATCGTAAGATATTTCTATTTTACGCTCCGAATTTTCTGGACTGTTCAACCACAATATTAAAATGTATCGGTGATACAATATAACAAAAGCAAAAGAGCCTTCAGTGTGCGTGTCTTGATGAAGTACTTAGTCGGAGATAAGTCGAAAGCCCGTAGACCGCCTGCCACCTCTGATGATGCCGTAGTCCTTCTTGCAACGGCCCAGGAGGGCCGTCCTGATGCGGGGCTCGCTGGCCAGGTAGCACAAGAAGGGCACCATTGTCGAGGCCTGTAACACACAAAGGATTCCTTTAAGCCATGTATTCACTAGGGGACAAATTGTCCCTCAACAGCACGCGCGGCATGGAGTCTACGTGACGTTGGAACGTCGTGCACTGTTGCCATGCGCACGGTACACGAGCGAGCTCACTGCAACATTACGCAGAGCGTCAGTAACCCCGTGGTATGTTTACAAGTGAATACGCATGCGCTGTATCTGTCAAGATGACAATATGGGAAAACGAAATTGTTCTTGAACTCATCGAGCTGTATCGATCGAAGATCGCATAGAATATCCGTCTTTCTTTCTCTTTGCAGTAAATAATTTCGCATCCACCACCTTTTCTCCTCTTACGTTTCGATAAACTCGATAACATAAATGGATACGCAGCTGTCATCATTACCTCATAGGGCGACCTGTGGAAAAAAATAATTATTTGCAAAAAGGACCTTGTTTTTAATAATATTCAATTTACTACAGTAAAACCTCGCTAATTTGAAATTGCGACCCAAAAAACATTTCGAATTGCGCGGAACCCCGTTTTCACTAAATGAAGTGTAAATAGATACCGCAGCTGTCATCATAACCTCATCGGGTGACATTTCCGCGACAAGATATGTGAGTCCCGGAGTGTACACGTCAAATGACCGCGTCATTGTCCCCGAAACACGAACGTAGATGTTCATGCGACATGCCGCGCGGAATGCTGCGCTATTTGTCCCCTAGTGAATACATGGCTTTAGTTTTACTGTATCTATCGATCAAAAAATATATATTAATAATATTTTTATAAGAACACGATTACTGAGTTTTGTCCGCAGAGAGATAATCATTAATTAAGATAAATTACAAATGTTTCACAGAGACGAGGCTATTTATGTAAAGCATCTATGGAAGTCATTGTTTGGCATCCACAGGGCTTAAGATTTGTCTTTAAGGCTGGTTTATGTAACCATTTTACGTTTATTGTGTAAAGTGATTAAACAGATTATTTGTAAGTTAAACAACAGTATAAAAACAACAAAAAATTAAGCCAATTAATTCATTACTTTGAATTACGCGGAAATAGTTCATAATTATACCAAAATATTAAAAAAGTGAGAAATAAGTGAAATAAAAAGGAAAGTAAACAATTTAATGCGTTTCAATATTTAATTGCATTATTATGATCTTGAACAATTGTAATTTTCGTTTTCAAGTTTTACAATTTCATATAAAAGATAGTTTTTATACTTTTTGGTAATATTCTTCTTAAAATCTTAGAGAAAGTCATCACAAAGATGATGAATGTGATATTTTTAGAACATAAAACATAAATAATTGGGGGTGAGGAAGTATAAGTTTGATCTATTGATGACATCGTTCGTAATTATAATTTTGTGATACGGATATTGAAGATCAATTCTTAAAAAGCTCCATCTGACGGAATTTTTATAACTTTTTTATGTATCTGTTTTCTGTTTTATCTCCCACGTTTTTCCATTAAAGGATTTATATTTTATATCGCTCACTCCCCCGTTCATCCCTGGACTATTTTATGATGTCACAGCGGCATCATCTAGTTGTGACACTTATGAGAAGCGCTATTGTTGCACTAGGTAGTGTTTAAAACTCATTCTAGAAATGAAACAAAAGGCGTAGAATGGGGTCGTAATTTAAAAAATGCAACTAAGTTGGCCTGGATTGCGTTTTAGAAGTAGTTGTATTAAAAACATTTTTTTCTATATAGGTTAAGACCAATCACTTATTTCTCCATTATAAACCCTTAATATTAAATCGCCGTAATTCCACTACATTTAGATTCATAACTTAATATTTTTAGGTACAATCAATCTTTACTTAAAATGATGAATTTTTGATTTTCTAAAACGTTAACTTCTAAAACAAAAAGAAATTCGGTATTAATAGACATAATACATCAGTGCTATCATCATGATGACCTTTTCTTTAGTATTGTTTTATTTTTATTTTTTTATTATATATATTTTTTTTAATTACTTAATAATATAATAAGAAAGACCCACCAAACATCTTACTAGATATTTGTCTGTAGGTAAATCCACACTAATTAGCACACAATTTATAAAATCTTCTCTTTAATAAACTAATTGAAATACTAAAGAAATAATGTAAAAAATTGGGTGAAAGAATTAAAAAGGCTTCACCTAAAAGTTGTCTGATGTCTCAGTAAAAAAAATGTCCCAGATTATAGCAAAAACAAATTATTAGACACAATCCACCTTTTCATTACCTCCTCTAAATTGGGAATGAGTTTACTATGGTTTCTATGGAATACTAGTTTCGTATGGAACCAGGTAATTTATTTTTCAACATGGATATAACATATTCCAATGCCCGCAATCCATATTTGTTGGTGCTTTGAGAAATCTTTAAACTCAACGAAACTCAAAGTCAAATATGAGCAACATTTTTGAGCAATATTTTTATTTTAGTCGAAAAACGCCCATTCTGCCTATCGTTATGAACAAAATAAAATCATCTAGAAAGGTAATCATCTAGATTAAATAATATTAAGAGGCCCCAGTACACTATTTTCGTATTTGCTCTCGATTTGCTAAATTTAACTTAAACTTATTAAATCATTTTGCAAAATCCATAGCTAAACAGCCTTTTAATCAATTTTATTATGTTATTATATTATATTTTTACTCTTGAAGCATTTCCTTAAAAAAATATGAACAAATATATTGTCATAACATCAAAAAAATTATAACCCCGTTTAACACTATTTTAGTTTTCATGCAATAGAGTTATCTTTGGTACTTCGACAGACACTCCGGATTATTCGACGTTCTAGGAGTTCTTTCGTTATCTGTCTGTCCGTAACTTCCTGTAACGTCCGTAATTTCGCTCATGTTTATGGCTAAAAAAAAATGTACATGGTTGGAAGTAGGACGCGCAAATGCCAGCGCGGCACCCTCATGGCATTGCTACCACCACCTCTCCATGGACCATCAAAATTAAGTATATATACTAGGTCTTAGCAAAGTCATGAACCTTTTTATGTACCGTGATTTTTCACGGGTGTGCGACTAGTTTATATATATTTCATACACGCTTTGAGAAAAAAAAATCGTATCATTCGGAGCTTATTCTTTTTAAATAAATGTTAAATCGAAAAATGATTATTATTAATAAAATTCGCTAAAAAAATAATGAGTTAATAATAAGTTAAGTTATTTCTACATGCAAATGTTAAGTTAACAAGCTTCAATTAGTTTTCTCTAATACAAATTCAGAATTGACTTGACGTGGTCGCCCAGGTCGAAGGCAAAACTTCGCGGAATATAGGAAAATTCATTTACCTAATTAAATTCACGTTCACCATTATTACACCTACAAAATTACACCGCTCGATTGGCAAATCAAAAAAGATTTTAATTCTTGACAGATGATTAATACTGAGCACATTTTCGATTATATTACAGACTTGCTATTAACCCGTAAAAAATAACAAACTTTTTATTTTTGGATTTCAGCTGCACATTAATTAGTTATTAGTTATACTTATATTAATAAGTCACAACAGAAAAATATATTACGAAAGAATTTTTAAATGTAAAAATTTATTTTATTTTCATTATCTATTTATTTTTTTTACATTTTTTAAGTACCTACCACTACACCCACAAAACGTCTTAAAAGACGTTTGTCTGAAGGTTCATTTTCACAATTATTAATGTAACAATGTCATTTCATTCATTGTATAATCAGAAGAGAAAAAACAATTTTAAACACATTTATATAAATGTATAATAAATAAATGAGCGAATCTAAATATAGCAAACTAATAATTCATGATCACATTAAAACGTGATTGAGCTCACCGATTCTGATAATCCAAATAACCTATTTTACTAACTTAATTTGCTTAAATTTTTTTCAAAACAAATGAAATTATCACGAAATTGCAGTATTTTTTTGTTAGCGTGTAAACGGCGCCATCGGCAGCGTTTCGGTCGGTTAAAAACAGCGCCACCTAGCTTCTTATTTGAGTTAGTGACGGAAATTGTTACGTAGAGAAATTATTATATTTTAGAGAAGAAAATATTCTGAAAGCATTCTAAAAAATTGTACAGTTTTAATAAACACATTGAAATTAATAAGATTTTCAATGAAATAAAAGTACGAACTTCCGCAATTGGCCATTTTAACTGAAGCAACGATCAGAGCGAATGACGTCACGCCTAAGTGCCGAAAGTCCATGTCTTTGGAGAGGGTTTCGAGTGTACTTATTGTTAGAAGGGATTACCTCGGCGCCCAGCTGCGCGAGCAGCACGAGGGCCGGGGGCGGGGCGCGCGGCAGCCAGCCCGGCCAGGAGCAGCAGCCGCCCGCGCCCACCCACGCGGACAGCAGCGCCTGCGGGCTCCACAGCAGCAGCGTCACGCACACTAGGCCCGCGGTGCTCTGAAATCATCAACACGCCTTACGGCCTCAGCGCCACCAATTCTAGACTAATCGGAAGAAAGGACAATCCCAATTACAATAATTTCGTTGTCTGTCCGTATGTCTGTATGTCTGTCCCCGTAAACTCGTGTAACGTCCGTAATTTTTTTAAAGTAATTTTTTTTTTCGAAAAATTTATTTTTGCCAAAAATTTTTTTTTATAATAAAATAAATAAATACTTATTCCCTAGGAACCAACATGTAAATAAATAAAAAAAAAATAAAAAAGCTAGTAATTAAAAAAAAATGTAGATGCGTGACTTGAGAAGTTACACTTCTTTGGCGTACCTACATATTCTATACAGGGATATTATGACACATGTGTATGAGACATGTAACATGTTTTTCTTAATTACAGGTTGTCTCATGGCTAGTAGCAAAAACTTAACAGTAATCATTACTAATATAAATAGTTATGGAGATATGCAACATATCAAAGTTTGCATTTTTTTCTTTGTTTTTTGTTATTGCAAAAAGTTGAAGTATCATCACAGTAACTTATATGGATTACGAAAAATTCACTCGCTTTAATACACGTCGAATAAAATGATAAAAACCTAACAAAAATTGAAAATGTAATTTTTTGTTTTTATCATTTTATTTGAATTTGTATAACAATTGATATTTGACATTTTAGATTCATTATACAAGCCGGAATCTATCAACGACACCCTGTACAAAGATATTATATCCAAGAGTGGTACACGTTTCTGAGATATGTAATGTGTTTTTTTTTTAATATTGACGTTTTTATTTATTTATTTTTTTTAAGTAATTATGGACATTTTACAGTAAATATTTTTAATTTGTGTAAAAACTAACCCATAAAAAACAAGTTTTTATTATACTCCCTTTCATTGTAAAATATAACAACAATTAAAGACGAATTAAAACATATAACATAACACTAAACTTACAGTAATTTAATATATTTCTAAAATATCAAATGTTTTGAGCTTTAATAAGACACTTCATGCTTTGAAGTTTAAATTCTAAAAACATTTGTCAGTCAATTTAGACTTTCGACATTCGTAGTGAAAGTACCTATTACGAATATCGACGGAGTAATTCAAATTTAGAAAATATTCCGCGACGCTATCGGGCCGCCGTTGCTAATCAAACTTTTCTAATGATTCCAATTTGAAAATTTGAAATAAAATTTCTAAAAATCCGTAATTATACTATAATTATTCATTTTTTTGACGAAAATTTGATAGATCTTCTTGATCGTCGCCACGAGTCTACTTGCCAAGTTTCAGCTCGATTGGATCACGGGAAAAGGGTCAAAAATCGATCCAAATTTTTTTTTTGACGGCAAGCAAGCAAGCAGACGCCACGAGTTAATATAAAGGGAGTAAAAAAATAGATCGCATTTTCTTTACAAAAACGCAATTGTCTGCTTTTTTAAATAAAAATATAATTTTATGAGTTTTTTCTCTACATCCCTATATATTGTTATCACTTTCATCTTCATTTTTTTCATTTATACTTATGTTTTGATAAAAAATATATGATGACACATTAGATCTCAGCATTTGGTCAAATCAATCTAATCTGGGTATTTTTGTCCTTCTTATATTTATTCTATCTAAGACCCAGTACAAATCTCACTACTTAGATAAGATTTGCGGTACCATGAAACAAAAATTCGACGAAATTTTAATTAATAAAAATTCAAAACGTCAAGTCGAAACCTTCAAAAACTGGCAGGGATTAATTACTCAGTATCTAAATAATTAATTTTCGTAGGAATTTATTTTGTGCTGCCTATAGATTATTCTGGTGAAAGGAAGGATTCATAAGCAGAAGCTGTATTCAAAAATATTTCGGACATGACTTGTTGTAAAGCTTGTATTACAATACAGGGTGACCTAGTTTATTGGTTAAATCATGGAAATCTACACCGCACAAAATCTGAGATCATAAATAATATTAATGAAGTTTATATTATTTCTGATATCAAATTTTGATGGACGTCTTTATTTATGCCCGTGAAATTACTTAATTAACATACATTTACGACTTTTGCAATTTTAGATGAGATCTATAGAAAGTAGTTGTAAATGCACTTGGTCTAGTTAGTATGGTATGTTGGGTGAGGGGAATGTGGAGTATAAGGGATTCATAAATAGGTACTTGTCAATAAAAACCTAAAACAGGAAGCATTCCCAAATATCTTCTTCAAAAAGTACAAAATAATTTTGTGGTGACATTATTAGTTAAAATAATTTTTTTTAAAAAACGAGCGAGCCTTACAGTAGTCGCATATGATGTGTAACATTTGAAATCTCACAATTAAAAATATCAATTGAGCAGCGACAGAAATTAACATCAAAATTTTAAAAAGCTATTACCTATCTATATATTTATTAATTAGTAAATACAAGTAAATAAAATGTATGTGCATTTATTTATTATTGAATTTTGCCGCAATAGGTAGGTACCGTATATTTATATAAGCATTTTGTTTAGAAATCTGAGATTGAAGAAATAATTTTTCGTTAATTTAATTTTTTCTGTATGTCTTTCCTAATTGATTAATAAAAATTGTTTAATAATTCACAGAACTTTGTTCTGAAATTGCAACTTCACAATAAGAATGTGTTTCCTTTAATACAATGATCATTTTTATTAATTTTATTTCTAAATATTGTTACGGAATCGCGATGGGAGACAAATGAAACAGTTGAAATTAATTAATGTTTTATTTAATCACCAATGTCACTGGACACACACCTGATTGAAATCGCTATTATGAAATTTGCAATAATTGTCACTATCGAGACACTTTCACTTGTCTGTGGGACACTTTATTAAGATTTCAAGAATATTCGCACATTTGTGTTCGCACTTATTTACTACCGAATGCCCAATAGATACTTCGTAATCTATTTTCACCAGTCGCTTATAATTTACACTAGTCACCGCTTTCAATAGTGTTGTTTCTATAGAATCGCCGAACTGTCACAATAAACTGTGTTACGTGTAGCGGCTATGTCGCCCTTTATATAGGTTATGTCATGTGGTGAACGTTCGTGTATGATCGGCTGACTTCTAAACCTTAGTAATTTGTAATGATTCTGTAAAAAGTACAGAGTTCTGGAAAATCATCCATTATGTATAAATCTTTCTGTTTCTGCTGTCTCATAACAATATTTTCAAAATATTTGTTTTACATATTTGATAAGTTTGATACGAAATAAAAAAATCGAAAATAATATTAATGGTCAAATGAATGGTGTGCTTAATAAAAACAATTGATCAATCAAACGGTATAACTAAAAAAAAAAATTAAATTACAATATCGACCATTCCAAAAATAATGGGATTGTTATTTTTGTCAACACTTCAGCCCTAATGATGGACCCTACAATGGGATCCAACGGCAGCCAGAGATGTCAGAGATACACGGCAGAATATCCCAGAAAATAGTACGCAAAAGATTCTGAACGGCCATGAAAACCTGAGAACATTTTTGACTTTTTAGGTGTTCATCGGATCTCCTTTTTAAAGAATACAAAGATATGACAAATCAATATGCTGAGACTTGTTAAATACTACGATACACTGAAGTATTCTTCTTAGCTCCAAAACTATACAATACACCCAATACTAATTTGAAATCATTCTCTTATTGAGAAATGTTTGAAAATTAGATACTTATTCTTTAGGAACCAGCATGTAAAATTACCGTCATTTCTGACGGGGGACAGCTAGTTTTTCCTACTTAGAAATATGGAAAGCATGTAAAAGTAAACAAAATATTTTTAATAATCAATCAAATTTAACTACTAGTCCAATTCTAAAAAAATATCCAATAATTTTGTGTAATCAAGAACTCCAGCAATAATATTTAAAAATAATTTCTTAAATAATTTAGAAAACAAAACAAAAGACATCATTCATTTTGATATTTTAACATATATAAAACACCCTGACGATGGAAAGGTTTTTCCGAAACATGTAGGTGTAATTAATAAATATATGAGTAGATTAAAACAAATAATAAAATAAAAAATTAATGTGTTTTTTGTTTTGAAAATTAATATCTGACATTTACGTCGTTTTTGAAATAAATAATTTCTCGAATCCATTTATGATTGAGTAAAGAATGAATGTAAAGCTGATCATAGCATAATTAATAGAATTAAAAAAGGGTCGCTCAGGTGGTTTGGGCATATTGAGCGAATGAATGAGGAAAGAATTGTAAAAAATATATATAATGCAAGTGTTGACGGCAGCGCCAGAAAGAGAGGGCGACCACGAAAGACGTGGCATGATCAGAATAACCAGATACTGGAAGACGGTCCCATTAGAAGCCTCAACAACGGTCGAGCTTGCATGCGAAGATGTATGAATGTAGAGGAGGCGAGAGTTGTATGTCAGGACAGAAGAGTATCTATCTCTGCTCTATCATCTCTGCCTACCCCGACGAAGAAACGTCGTGTTGGTAAGTAAATAAGTAAATTACTCGAATATAACTGTTAATAATTTTTGGCATGGTGTAACGATTCAAAAATCGTTACGATTTAAGCCATAAAAAAGAAACAGAAATTCACGTTGTGAAATAAATATTATAAATATTGCAATGCAAATAACCTTGAATTTTAAAAAAACGTCTGGTTAATGCTCCGTTATGAAGCCACCGGATGTGACTGTCGCGATTAACCTAAATTTTAAAACAATGGGAGATAAAAGGTTAGATATCTCGTTCTAATTAGCCTTGCGCCTAATGTATTTAAGTGAGAGAATGATTAAAAGAGTCAACAATTTACTCTCTTACAATAGTATAAATGATAGCAAGGAAAGCAAGCCCCCGCATGCAGAGGGCAAAGGTAAAGGATACGCGGACACTAATGTCAACCCGCCCTTTCTACCCTCGAGCGAATATTATCCCAACTTACTAGCGTGATACACCGCACGTTGCCGCGAAAGCGAAACGTAGTGAGCAAAAAATGTCGCCGTGTAGCAAAGGGTCACGCATTGCCGTATATATCATCTCAACCTTTGTAACCTTCTGATAAGTATTCACGCTGCGGGAAATTCTACGCTCGGTTCAACCTTAACGTCTTCTTACCATATAGTATATATGCAACAACAAATCATCGAACCCAGACAGTCTGCAATCCGATCGGCTTCGAAAAACATTATTTCTTCTGACACGTAAATAATAGCGCGGCGTCTGGAATGCCGGTAAAACTAATATCGTCAAAAGATACATAATTCGCCAACGGATGCAGATCTCGTGAAACGTCTTGATACTAAAACATACAAAGAAATTACCTTAGTCTCCAGAAGTTTTCTCAACTCGTAAATTTTGCGTAGTATCAGAGTGTAAAATTACCTCCAGTTATTGTAATAATAATAGTGTATCATTAGAACACGAGTAATAATCTGTGACAAATAAGTGCCGCAACCGTTCAGTAAAGGATTATATATTCCATCCAACTGTATACCCCAAGCGGGAGAACCAAATTTATAAATGTTAATATAAAATATAAATAGTGGTGAAAGCCCTTTGAGTATCCCAGAATTACCTCGGTAACCAGGGATAAATTCAAATAATCTAAAGAAATAAAATAAACATTATCTATATCACCTTTAACTTAATAATAACTAAAATACTCATAACATAAAATAAACTCAAACCATATAAAAAACCTGTTTCTTGACTTGTGGAGTGGACGATATAAAGGAACTCAATATCTTCTATAAATAAAACATAAAGAGAAACTTAAGGGTTCCGGTTAGCAACATAATTCTATTGGAAACATCTAAAAATACAAACCACTAAATCATCGTTACTAGTAGTGCGAAATAGACAAGTTTAATTAAAAAAACATAACTCTCCGTGACATCTTGAATTTCTACATAACTATCTGAAGTTGTTTTATTGAAACGGCGCATGTGACCACACGGTCCGTTCAGCTCCTGATGACAACCGCTTTGTATAGTGATGCAAGGCCAATCTCCTCCCCATTTACCACCTTACATGGACAACAGTTAGTGAGTCATTGGTTATAATAAACCCAACATTCAGTGAGTAATTCTCAACTTACAGTTTTTCTACTATACCCGTACGAGTGCTTGTACTCTCTACTGTTTATAAAACGACAGCCCAATTTACGAGATTTCTAAACCTATTCTTAGATATTTTCCATACTCAAGTTCCTGTTTTTTTATTGTATCTAGAGTGTTTTAATTATTCTTATGTTATCTCCGCATAAAAACTATATGTCAACTAAAATGGTCCTATAATTTTTATTAATGTAAAAGTGTTCATTTAAGGTAATTGTTATAGAAAACCAGCTAAAAGAGGAATAAGTCCCATTATAAAGAATATATGTTTATAATTAATTATACAAAAATTATCTTCAGTTTCCGGTGCACCGTAGATTCAATGTTAACATTATGGGCTGGCAAGTTATTCTTGTTATTATAAATTGTTATTTTGTTATTTATGTCAATACTTGTAATCCTTTTATATAAAATGTACCCTATGTATGTATTCAATATTTGAGATAAGCCCTTCTGGTTATTTCTAATAAATTATTACTTCAAAAACAGTCAACATCTTTCTCTATATCTTCCCCTTATTGTCGTAAAATCCTGAAAATGTACACTACTTAACTTCTCTCTCGAGACTTCGGACTTTGACACGCCGCTCTGAGATTTCTCAGAGTCCGCTCTACTGCCTTCCCAAAACGTCGGAACGAGCTAGCCGAGTAAGAATTGAGGTAAGGGGTTTAGACCGTTACAATGGTTACAAACAAAAACTTTCTTAAAAAACGATCGAAATATTCGTAAACTCGTATGTAAACAGAATCTTGCAAGAATTCAATATGGCGTCGTTACTTCTTGTATAGCATTTCCGCTGCATGTTCCACTACATGCTGCATGCGCAACTCCCGTTACAATAAAAAAATTACCCTGAATGCGAGTAGCTTCTTGGTCTTGTGGTTAGGACTCTCGCCTCGTGATCCAAAGGTCGCGGGTTCGCACCTCACTCCAGACCAGCAAGTTAATCCTATTTTCATAGCACAAGCGTTTAGCTTAGTTTGAAAATAGTAAGAATATTGATGCGACACGTATTCCGTGTTCGCATCTCTATATAAAAAATAAATAAAAAATGCGCCAAATGAAGTATTACTTCAAAAAATATGTGTAAAGCTGATTACTTTCTATTAATTCCACTAGAATATATATTATGTACCTATATGGTGGAAGATTTGATAATATAATATCATATTTATTTTTAATCTTAATGGTGTTATATTTCATTGAACTTGAAGACGTTTCCGAAATGTATATTTTAAATTTACAAAATACCATATTTTTTAATGAATTAATTTAATAAATTAATAACATTTCTGTAAAATTAATTATGGCAATTTTAGCGCGATTCAATTTCACAATGTACAAATTCAATATAAATCTTGAATGATATTGATCCGTTTAGTCTCATGCCGAAGGAAATTTTTAAAAATCATTAAAATAAATTGGTACTAATTGGACAGCTACTTAAAGAATATTGTAGAAGAAAGGCGACAGAAAGGCAGATTGATACAGAATTACATTAATTAAAAAGGATCTGTCAACTGCGTCCAAAAACAGTGAGAGACGGAAACGGAGAATGAGAGAGAGAGAGTAATAAAATTATTTTAATAACTTTTGTTTTATAATTCTGTCTTATACCGACATTTGTTTCCTAAGAAACTGACTTAAAAATGTCGGATGGATGTAAAAAAAACAGCTGAGTGAACATGAAATTGGCAAATAAAGTAAAGAAAACGGCAAATAAAAGTAAATGGCTAACTGACTTGAATTGATTTGAAATTTAACTGGCTTGAACATTTCAGAAAAATAGATCAATAAATAATAGCTTGTGGTTAGGACTCTCGCCTCGTGATCCAAAGATCACAGGTTCGAATCTCACTCCAGACAAGCAAGTTAGTCCTATTTTCATAGCACAAGCGTTTAGCTTAATTTGAAAATAGTAAGAATATTAATGTGACATGAATTCCGTGTTCACATCTCTATTTTAAAAAAAAATAGTTGTCAAATACTAAATATAAATATTTAAATATATTTATCCTATAATCCGATTTTAAAATTCCTCTTTTTCTCCATGTTACCCCTATTTTTCTATCCTTGCTGATACTCTGTCCCCCTTTGATATTCTGTCTCTAACTCTTCTATTTATAATTATATCAGTCTATATTATACTGTATTTTCCGTAAGAAGGTTGGGCGCAACCAAAACTAGTTGACATTACATATTTATTTATTGAAATTAACGGACATGGTCCAATAAAATATATTACATAACATGAACAACATAAAATATAAGAGAATAAAAGTTATAGCAATTTAAAAGACAAGCAAGGACAAATGAAAAGTACTAACAAGATGGAGACAAGATCTAGACTATCTAATCAGAGATTGTTATATCATCAGAGATACTACACATATGTGATATGTGTAGTAATAAGGTAGCTTAAAACTAAATATCGTTTTATTCAATTAATAAAAATAGCATAAAATTGAACTAGTGAACTTAAAAATTACAGATGGATGAAATAAAATTGTTGATTGAATTTGACAGAAAATAATAATGGAAGAAAAATGCTGAGTAAACTTGAAAAAGCAGATAAATAGTATAAAACATAATATTTCGAAATTTTTGTGATTAACTCTTTGTGGCAGTTCATTGTAATTAACTATGAATAAAACACTATGTTGTTTAGATCACACAATGACACAAAAAAATTAAAACGTTTTCGATGCTTACTATACTAACTGCTAAGACATTTTTTCTAGTACATGGGGTGGGTTGGTCGGGAGCGGGGGAGAGGGAGGAATGGGCGAAAAGTGATAGTGGTTGCTGGGTGGGGCTGGTATGGATAGTAGGGGGAAGGAAATATGTGGTCCACCTATAACGTCCCCCCAATTCAATTCCACCCAACTTAACTACGTAATCTTATGCAGGTGCATAGGAAATTCTAAGCAAATATGAATTATTCTTATAATTAACTAGCTGTTACCCATCAAAAATGATGGTAACAGCTAGTTAATTATACGGTTCCTAAGAAATAAGTTTTTATTTATTTATAAAAAATGTACGTAAAAAAAAGAAAAAAAAATAGGTAAAAAATTTTACGTATTAATAATATATTATAAAGAAAAAAAAATAGTATAAAGAAGTTACGGATGTTGCACGAAGTTACGGGGACAGACAGACGGACAGTCTAACGGATGGACACATAGCGAAATTATTATAATTAAGATAAAAATCTACTTTGTCTAAAAACAATTAATTTTATTATTTGTTTTAATGTACTTATATTCATTAATTACACCTACATGTTTCGGAAAACCTTTCCATCGTCAGGGTGTTTTATAAATGTCAAAATATCAAAATGAATGATGTCTTTTTTGGTTTTCTAAATTGTTAAAAATTAAAAAAATATATATATATTTTAGAATTTAAATTTTAAATATTTAAGAATTTAAATTTTAAATATTTAAGAATTTAAATTTTAAATATTTAAAAATATTTTTTTAATAATTTAGAAAACAAAAAACAAAACACTTGTAATATATTCCCGCCAGGGAATGCAGAGGTTGATTACAGGTAGAGTAAAACGCGGATGGGTGGTTTACTCTTTGTTTATTTCCAACTGATTTGCCATTCCAGTAATGGCTGAAAACTGGAATGGCAAATTCCAGTATTCAGCCTGACTAGAGTATGCGCGAACCGGGAAGTAAGAGAGCCGAGGGAGAGAATGGTGAAAACAAAGTACATTTTTATTAATTATATTGATTATGTCACCACAAAATCATTTTGATCTTTATAAAAAAGAAAAAACGAGTTACTTTATTCAGGCATATTAGATCATTAATATTTCTCCATATGTTATGTTCGAAAGACAAAATATGCCGGCTGATCTGTACAATTCATCATAATACAGTTAGAACTATATCTAAAATACAGTGATCTTCAAAAAAAATTATCACTATAATTTGGAGATTAATTACTTCAGATTACTTGGAACAAAAGATTTATAGTGACAGGGTTGTAGTGATAGGGATGAATTATTTTTAGAAGAATTGGAGACTCTCAAAATGAAATGTAACATTTAAGATTTTTTGCTTATACTAATAACGTGATAGAGCTGAGTCATACTGTGGCGAATTAGATGTATTATTATACCTGGGATGAAAAATAATGTAATATATAAAAATAATGTAATATATAATAATATAATAAAAATAATTCAGCAGACTTTTGTTACTGCTATAAGTTTACCTATAGAAGTTATTCTGTGTTAATATTATTACTTCTAGCTGTAACCTAACAAAAATTGTCGGTTCCTAAAAAATAAGTGTTTATTTATTTATATAAAAAAATGAAAAAAGAAAAAAAGAAGGAAAAAAGTTTTTATAAAAAAGTTACGGACAGCCAGACAGAAAAACAACGAAATTATTATTATTGGGATTAGTATCCGAGTACGTACCTACTTGGGAAACTCTTATGAGGGGAAAGAAAAATAACCCCTTTATTTGAAAATTCTGGCGAATGAATTTTACTGTCAACAAATTAACATATGGGCGTTAAGTCATTTGTACGTGGCCTTAAACATACAAATTTAACACACCGCGTGTTATCGCAGAAATATTTCATTAAAATTTATTTCCCATTAATTATACTTTCGCACAACTTTATTCATTGTATGGAGTGCATGCCCCTGGTCAGTACCGGAATGAGTGGAATGCTATTCTATTTTCCTACCCCCATCAGAACACGGTGTGATGGTGTATATTAACTAATTAATTACTTACCTTCGTCAGAGACCATTGTTCCCATTCCAAATCCGAAGAACGAAGTCTTCTACTGAGATTCATCGCCTTCCACAGTGATACTATTCTACAAAATAAAATAACATATTAATTCAAATATGGGTAGCAAAAAGAAATCGATATTACATTACTAGAAAATGATGTAAGAAAAAAGAATAACAGAAAAAATATATCTTTTGAAAAAATATTTGGTTACCATCTGAAAACGTATCCGGAATAATGCTAAATGAGCCGTAAACCCGTGAAAAATCAGGGAACATAATAATAAAATTAATAACGACCCTTGCGTGTAACTTAAGCCATGTGCTAATTATTTAAAGTTGTAATTCCAGACAGTACGGACTGACAGAAATTCTAAATTAGGATAGTTGATACAAAGGCACATGTAAGTCCCAAATTTATCGTAATGTTAAATGGTTAATATAGAGAAAATCGTAGCGTTAGTTTTGCGGCAAGAATTCTAGTTATTTCATGTTAGTCAAATATTTTTTAGATGGATAGATTTCTTCTTTACATCTTTAAAATTAATTCAACTTATTTGTTTGAAATATCATTTATTTAATTTAAAAAATTGCAATTTAACAATAAAGTGTTCTTTCTGACTAATTTTTTTAAATGTTGGCGGTGATACCAGGGGCGTGCAGTGATAACAAGAAGCATGACTTTTATTTAAACATATACATGGAAAAAAAATCGAAATTAAATATTTATCCGGTAGAATATTTTGAAATATTAAAATCTGAATAATATGTTACTTGTTATAATAGGAATATTGTGAAATATATCTCTTATTTCGGTTTCCTTTCAAAATATATGATTAGGAAAAAATCATGCTTCTTGTTCTCACTGCACGCCCTTGGGTGATACTATGCTTGTTAGAAGCCACAAAAAGTGAAGAAAATGTCAAAGATTAAAAGTTTTAAATGAAATTTTAATTCATTTGTATTTGGTAAATGGCATGTTTATAAGTTATTATATATTAGATTAAATTATATTATATACATGGGTATCTAATAATGTATTTATTTTATTGACTCTTATTGTTACATATTGTGTTTCATTACATTATTATTCATTAATATTTCATTAATTCACTTTTTCCGTTGTATTGCTACTTTTCTTGCCTATATTTTTTTGTTCTTTTTACGGTTTATTCTTTTACTATTTGTTTCTATGACATGTTGTATTAGGTAACAAGTCAATATGTTGGATTCTGACAACTCTTACTCTTATTCATATAAATCATTAGCTTGTATCTGTCATATTTCAAAATATATATATTTAAAACCTTGGAAATAAATTCAAAATAAAATAAATAACTTTGTTTTCCATACACAGAAAATGCATTGGGCCACTTCCAGTCTTGTTGCAGTTTAATCGTACATTACATAAACATATATATACAACATCGCATACGCGCCGACATCCACCATTAAACACCGGATACCGGAAGTGAATGGCAGTGATTTCCGGAGGAAAAACTACGTACATATGAGGTGGAACACGTAAACGCTGGATAACTGACGACTTATAACACAAATGCTAAAATTTTAGTAGTTGTCGGTTTTAGCGTTCAATGTTTATATGTGTTAGCTGTATATTGTAAATAATTTTAATGAATGAATTAAATTTTTAATGATAAACAAACACCAAAAACAATTCAGGTGATCGGTTATTCAAATCAATCCATAATGTCTAACCAATAATATTAATTTCAAATCCCAAACCGTAACTAAAATCCAATAGCTGATCTCATTCCGTTTTCATCTATCT